>JADRCH010013883.1:0-27705 GCA_019843965.1 Rhynchomys soricoides | reverse complement strand
TTTTTTTTTTCTTGCTGTTGTTGTTGGTTTTTTTGTTTGTTTGTTTTGTTTTGTTTTCTACTGGTCTTCTTGGAGGGCCAAGAGCTTCAAGGAGGTGATTTAATCCCAAGTGTCTGACCTCTTATTCAGATTAACTCTTTCATTCCTTTGAATTTTAATTTTAATGTGTTGCCTGAAGATAGTAGAAACTTGACAGGGTGGAGTCTAGTCGGAGTGTTTAGGTTTCTAGGAGTGGGCCATTAAAAGATAGGTTTTGTGCCCATTCCTTTTGTCTTCTCTTCTTTGTTTCCTGACCACGATTAGATGAGCAGCTTCATTCCCCACCCTGATGTAACTTACCACAAGTCCAGGAACAAGTATAGTTAAACCACCGGCCAAGTCTTTCCTCCTTTAACCTGTTTCTCTCAGGCATCAAATCACAGCAACAGAAAACTGACTAGCGCTGGACTCGGGTTTTGAGGTTTTAATTTTCATAGCATCTGACTTAGGAAGGATATATGTGAGAATGGAGACGGCAAGGAGTGTGCAAATAGAAGAAGTGTTGTCCAACTCAGAACTGATTGGTGTCCTCGGTCAAACTGACTAGAATGGGACCTGGGGACAGATGGGTCTATTGAGTCCCTGGTTGTTAAGCATTCCTGTTTCTGAAGCTCAGTGTGATCATTCTCAGCAGACACCAAATGCCTGCTTCAGTAGAGTTTTTAGGGGGAGTTTTTAGGGGGAGTGTCCTGATACAAATGGCAGTTGTCACTTCTATACCCGGATCTAAGGGCTTCTGAGACAAAAGAGGCCAGAAATGGGTTTCTACGGAAATTGAGGGAATTAATGCTGACAGATGTTTAGAGACATGCTCAGAGGCACCCTATCCAAACCTAGAAGTCCAAAACCAAACACTGCAGCCAGCTTACAAGAACACAGACTTCTTACCCTTCATGAGTTTAAGCCAATGCCAGCTTCCTCCAGATGGTTTAAGCACACAGTTAACTTGACAGGACTGCCAGAGCCAGATGTGTGAGCAGATTGACTCAGCTTGTTTGTATGAAGATGTTTGGGGATGAGATTAACATTTGAATTGACTGACTTTGAGTAAAGAGACCACCACTCCCAAGCCTGTGGGTGAGCCTTATCTAATAAACCAAATGTCTGCTCGAGGCAAAGGACTGACGATCTCTCTCAACTAGGGGGAATTCTGCCATTTGATTTCAACCTACGGTTGACTTCCGGTCCAGGGTCTCCACCCTGCTGGCTGACCACCTAACCCTATAGATTCTTTTGAGTTTTGCCATCTTTCATATGGCATGATCCAATCCAAGGAAATTTTTTCTCTCATTCTCTGAGAGGGAGGAAGGGAGGGTGAGGAGGGGTGGGGAGAGATTGACTCTTTCATCCCAACTTAGGCTTCTTCTCTTGGTGGCGGGACACAGCCTGAGAGATGAGGTTATATTGTGCCTGCCTTCCTCCCTTGCCCTACTAAAAACATACTTGAGTTCACTACCATTTTTTATTTACAGGGGTTTAAAACTATCTTGAAAGATGATGAAGATACATTTACAAAACTTGGGACTGATACAGAAGACAGACACTTCTCTCTACCGTTTACTAGGAGAAAGTAGACAATCCAGGTGAGCTTTCTGTCTGTGGGATTCTGAGGCGATCTGGAGATCCGACATATAAGTACAGATAAGTTTATAAGCCTCTGATTTGTGACAATCCTGCCCAAGGGAAGGAAGAGAGAGATAGTCTCCTTTTCCCCAAGTGCCTATCTAATCATTCTGAATTTTTTGAACACGTCAGGAGTTCCCACTGTACAAGTACAGATTACCTTCTGAATTTTATAGCATGTATTAAAGAATGCCACTTTAAATCTCAGTATCATTGTTGACATCTTATTTTGTTAGTTCTCCTTACTTCTGCTTCTCCAAGTTAATTAGCGTGCTGTGGACTCTGTGTAATCTTAGTATGGGCCCACAGACTGGCTTAGCTAGCTGGGCTCACAAAAGCTAACAGCAAAGCAGAATTCTTTCTTTCTTTCTTTCTTTCTTTCTTTCTTTTATTTGGTTTTTCGAGACAGGGTTTCTCTGTGTAGCCCTGGCTGTCCTGGAACTCACTCTGTAGACCAGGCTGGCCTTGAACTCAGAAATCCGCCTGCCTCTACCTCCCGAGTGCTGGGATTAAAGGCGTGGGCCACCACTGCCCGGCTGCAGAATTCTTTCTATTTTCAAAGCCCTGATGTCCCTGTTTTCACCAGTTGTCTTTTAGAATGTGCAGTCTGTGTGGCTATGCATACAATATTTGTCTGAATCCTATCTGGGTTCAGGTACACTGGAAACTATTGGTCCATTATCTGGGCCAGTGTCTCTCCCAACACCTAGATCACCAGGGGACTCAATACAGGTCAGGAGACTCTATATTTCCTGTCCAAAGTTACACTGACTTAATTTTTTTTTCCAGTAATAGGAATCAAACCTAGGGCCTTGCTTATGATACTCAAGCACCTCACCATTGAAATGCTCCCCCAAACCCCTTGGTGGTGACTTTGATGTTGCTGGTGCACATACCAGACTAGTTATATCTAACAATACCTTTTTTTTTAAAAAAAAAAAAATTATTTATTTTATTTATGTGAGTATACTTTTGCTGTCTTCAGACACATCAGAAGAGGGCATCAGGTCCCATTACAGATGGTTGTGAGCCACCATGTGGTTGCTGGGAATTGAACTCAGGATCTCTGGAAGAGTAGCTGGTGCTCTTAACCAATGAACCATCTCTCCAGTCCTAGACTAGTTATATCTAAATCCATGCTGTTAGATAGGAAGCCAGTAGCCATATGTGACTAACCACTCAAACTATACCCAGTCCTAATTAACAGCTAATAAGGTATAAAATATGGCTGTCACATGTCACAATGAAAAAGCACCTCATTATATTTATTTGCTCAATTATTGTATTAGTCAGAGTTCTCTGGAGCCACAGAACATATGGAATGCCTCTCTATGAGGGGAATTTATTATGATGATTTACGGTCTGTAGTCCAACTTCCCAACAATGGTCAGCTATGAATGGGAAGTCCAAGAATCTCGTAGTGGTCCAGTCCCACAAGGCTAGTTGTTTCATCTGATCTTCTGTAGAAGTAGATTCCAAAGACTTGCTGGCAAGTAAGTGCAAGCAGGCAAAGAAGAGAGAGTAAATCTTCCTTCTTCCAAAGTCCTTATGCAGGTCTCTAGTAGAAGGTGTGGCCAGATTAAAGGTGTATTCTACCACGCCTGGAACTTGTTTTGTCTCAGGCTGACCTTGAACTCAGAGGTCTCCTAGCCTTAGTCTCCTGGGATTAAAGGCGTGTACTACCTTCCCTGGGCCTAAGCTTTTCACAGTCACTAGGTCTCAAGATCTCCAGGCCAAGATCCAGGTCAGAAACTTGTGTCTTCCAGCCTCAAGATCTGGATCACAGGTGAGCCCTCCTCTTCTGGATTGTAGTTCATTCCAGATAAGGTCAGGTTGACAACCAGGAATAGCTATTACAACTATACACTGCCCCACATTACACAGTGTTGGCAGTAGCTGGTTGGGATACTGTCTAGTTGGCTCCTGATAGAGGTCACATCTCTTCAGTGCCTTTTCCATTCCTGTTCCCAGATCCTATGAAGCATACAGTGAGGATTTCTTTGATAAGACTGAAATTACTTACCCAGGAACACATCTTTAATAACAGTTCTGGAAAAGAACACACTGGTCATGTCTTCCAGACATTTGTGGAAGAAAAAGACTACAGGAAGAAGTGTATGGAGAATTGGGAAGGAGAACTTAGAGAAGATGAGGAGATAGCTTAGTTAGTAAACACAAGCATGAGGGCCTGGGTTCAAATCCCCAGCAGCCAGCCTAGCCTAACAGTGAGCTACTGTTTACTGAGAGACCTTGTCACAAAAACCACACACAGTGGTGTGCTTCCTCCCAGACCCCAGTTTAGGCACAGACAGCACCCAAGCACCCATTTTCACAGAGAGCCTTTATTAAGTGGGGAAGAAAAATCAAGTGGCTGATTGATTTTCCCAGAGACAGGATTTCTCTGTGTAGCCCTGGCTGTCCTGGAACTCATTCTGTAGACCAGGCTGGCCTTGAACTCAGAAATCTACCTGCCTCTGCCTCCCAAATGCTGGGATTAAAGGCTTGTGCCACCACTGCCCGGCCCAAGGCAACTCTTATAAAGGGAAACATTTAATGGGGTTGGCTTACAGGTTCAGAGGTTCAGTCCAGTATCATCAAGGTGGGAACATGGTAGCATCTAACCAGGCATGGGGGAGGAGTTGAGAATTCTACATTTTGTTCTGAAGGCAAACTGGAGGTGACTGGCTCTCACATGGCTATGTGGAGGGTCTCTAAACCAACTCCCACAGTGACATACTTCCTCCAACAAGGCCACACCCACTCCAACAAGGCCACACCTACTCCAACAAGGCCACACCCACTCCAGCAAGGCCACACCCACTCCAGCAAGGCCACACCCACTCTAACAAGGCCACACCTACTCCACCAAGGCCATATCTACTCCAACAAGGCCACACCTCCAATAGTGCCACTCCCTAGGCCAAACATATTCAAACCACCTTGGTTGTCTTGCATCTTAAGTTCTATGCTGTATGTATAGACAGAGGGATGCTCCAGGAATATGGGGGAAGATTGTGGAGCCTGGAAGATGCTAGAGAGGCCATACTGACATGGACTCACCATTCTTTAGCCGGATCTTGTATGTTCACCCACCCTCTCCGAGAGCACATTGAAAACAATGGTCGCTGAGAATATCTTTCAAAGTAAGAATCCTACCCTTCCTCCATACAGGCTTGTCAGCTATTTGTAACGTTTCCCTGGCTTCTCCCTCTTCCAGCGGTACATCACCACACGCATGCTTACTAATCTATTGCCATTTTGATGTCTGCCCTTGACTTAGAGCTGATTTATTTACTCATTGTTGTCTCTGAGTTCTTGAAGATATAATTTAGAGTCTGGCCACAGCAGATGAGCAGGCCCATCTACTACTTCCCCTGCTGTGGGGCAGAGGGAGGGGAGCAGGAGGGCAAAGTGGCACAACCACGAGGAGCCAAAAAATAGATTACGGCTGGAAACTCCCGTCTTGATGTGGCCCAGGGGCCACAGGTATATTTGGCCGGCCCCTGACTGACATAATTATTATTGCCAGAAATTAATTTTAGCAAGAACTTGAAAGGAGGACATGGGTGATTAAAGCTCGAATAATAATCATCTTTTAAAAAGTCTGGGTTAATGAATCTGTAACTCAGGCAGAAAATGAAATAATAAAGGAGGCTGTGAGTGTTCTGGGGCCAGCACGTGGGCCTGAGCTCTGAAAAGTAAGAGATTTGGCTGTGGCTCCAAGTAGGGCAAGGTTGGATCCCACGGCCCCAGAAAGCTTAAGGAAAGGAGATAGCACTTACTTTACAGCGGGGTTGCTTCTGTAACTGAAAATGTGTATGAAGTAAAACTTCACAAAGCAGGGGTGTGTGTGTGTACAGTCTGAAAACAGCAACAACAAAACCAAGAGTCAGTCTTTGGGGTCCACCTTGACACAGTGTGTCTTTGTTGTGTATCACTGATCAGCACATGCTAATTAACTTGCCAGGGAACTTCCAGGGCTTCTCCTGTCTCCATCTTCCACCTCTCTGGGGGAGAGTTTGGACGATAGAGGCCTTGTCCAGCCTTACACGGGGTTCTTAGGATTCAAACTCAGGTCCTCGAGTTTGTATTTTTCCCAGTGAGGCAACTTCCTATTTCACCAAACAATGTTTTAAGTTCACTCTGAGTATCTGTGTGTGAGACAGTCCACTCGCTCCTTTGGAAGAGGTCTGGGGGTAAGACTAGTCTGCTGGGACCATTTTGGCTCTTCATGGTGTTTGCTTTGATTAGGTCCAGGTACAGTCTGATTGGTGGATGTCCTGCTAGTTGTAAAATATATTCTCTGAGGGTATAGAATTTCCTGCCTTTAGCTGGCTCAGGGTTTAGCAGATGAGAGACTCGAAGATGACTCTGATTAAAGCTCTTTAGATCGTCACAACAATGCTTGGGTGTATTCTCCCAGCCCTGTTTTGCAGAGAAGAAAGCAGGAAGTTCAAGAGACAAGGGAAAAAAAACGATCTTTCACATTCCACAGAGCAAGAGCCTCTCCTAGTTTGTCAACATCTGATTTTACCCTCAGAGCTAGCCCTCATTATCCATGGCCTCCCTTTTGGAAAGGGAAGGTTAACTGCAGCTGTCCACACCTCATTTTGGAAGTTCTTGATTTTCTAAGCCCAGGTTTTCATATCTGACAACTATACAGAGCTCAGCCTTCCAGCCCTACCACTTCAATTAAAAAAAAAAGAAAAACTTCTAAAAGATTCAAGAAAAGAAACAAACTTCCCCAAAGCTTAGATGATATACACCCAAGTTATGGAGTTCTCAAGCCTCCTTCTCATAGGAATTGATATGTAAGATTACACAGAGAAAGAACCAAAAAGCATGACAGAATAAGAGAATGGGCCACTGAGCAGAGAGCAAGCATCCAGTGATCTGGGCTCATTTCCATTTCAGAACAAGACTTAGTAAGTCCCCATCGTTCAGCATTGAAGGAGCAGGAAGAGGTATCCCTCCTGTTGACACTGGTAAAAAACAGGTTTAAAAACAGAAACACTTATATTCACAGAGGTAAACCTGAGTCTTCGGAAAATCCCATCATGAAGAGCGCCATCAATTCAAGAGATAGCAACTGAACAAATGAGCTCCCGAGTGAATGATCCCAGAGTGTGAGTATCTGGATTCCCTGAGAAAGATGTAAAACTACAGGCTTTTCCACCCATGCCCCAGTTCCTCAATAACTACTCTAAAGGCTATATTATTTATTAAATTCCTAGGCATAAGCTAGGCTGGCTCCCCAACTAGCTCAGAACTTATATAAACCTGTTTATACTAGTCTATGCCGGCCACATGGCTAGCTACTTCTCAGTTTCATACATTCAACTTCCTCTGAGTGGGTCGGGGATCGCCTATGCTAGACTCTTTCCCATAGTTCCTAGCTCCCTGCTGGATGTTCCGCCTTCTATTCTCCCCTTTCCTACAGACCATAGGCTTTTCATTGACCGGTGATACTTACGCACATAAAGATTATCCATACAGAGCCCAGAAATGTGAATGATTTGGTGGCTTTGTCCCCGCAATTGTCACACACTTAGCCACCTTTCAATCTCTAACCCAACCTCTCCAGTAATTTCTTCCTGAGACCCAACAGAATGACTATGTCAAGAGAACGAGAACATTGAAATTGCCTATGGCGGTGGCCCGTTCTTTCCAAGAAAGGCAAAGGGGACTTAAGGAAGTAAGATATCTTGTTCAGGGGCAAGAGAGAGGCTAGTTACACATTAATGTCAGAGATGCCAATTTCTGGCTTTTGTCTCTTGCTTGTGTGATTTCTGTTTGAAATAGTCTCACTATCCAAATGCCTGTGGAAGCTGTAACACCACTCGGCATTGTAGTGTCAGTCACAGAAGGAGGCCATTCTATTAGCATTGCTTAGTAGAACACCTTGCTCTCTATGAGACACTTGGTTATTGAGATCCCAGGCTACATGTGTTCAAGGATCCCTGGCATGTATTTTAAAGGCCCCCCAGAATAAATATCTCATACTGTGAGGCAAGGAGGCGTATTCCAGTCGATCTTATGAGTAATCCTTAAGAGAACGCTAACTGTGCTTACCATCGGAGTGGCACCATCTGGCTTGTCTTGCTTGCTCAGTGATTCACTTCCCACAGCTTAAATTTCCACAGGGCAAAGCTATTTGCCTATTGTGTACAACCCTGAATACCTGATACAACACTTACAGGAGGGTCTGGAACCAAGGAGGTGCAGGATAAGTTTCTGATGGCTACAAAATTTGATTTTTGCTAAGCATCATGGTCCACTTTTAACCCCAGCACTCAGGAAACAGAGACAGGCAGATCTCTTTGAGTTTGAGGCCAGCCTGATCCACATTGCAAGTTCTAAGCTAGCCAAGGCTTCATAGTAAGACCCATCTCAAAAAAAAAAAAAAAAAAGGTTCTTAATTGTTATTTCAGGAAATTCCTGGCCCTGGCTCATCTTTGCCACAGTATCCAGCAACAGAGATGCTTCTCTTGACTAAGACTGTTTCCTTGAGTAACACAGCTGCATAGCTACAAACCACCCCTTCCTGATTTGACTGGCAAAGGCAGTTAGCCGAGACAGCTGGGGTTTTCCCATCTCCTCCTGATGAGTTCAAAGCACTCAGCCCACAGTGAGAAAGTTCCTTCCTACTATGGCTATATGTCTTTCACATACCATAAGACTATTTGGTCCCCATAAGATGTTGGTCCCAATGATTTACATTAGTTATTTTTCTCATAGCTATGACAAAGATACCCAACAAAAGCAAGTTCATGAACAAAGGAGGGATTATCTTGTTTTATGATTGGGGGTACAGTCCATCATGGTGGGGAAGTCAGGACAGCAGCATGAAGCAGCTGCTCATGCTATATCCCCAGTAAAGAAGCAAAGAGATGAAAACTGGTGTTCCACTCACTTTCTCCAGGACCACAGCCAATGACAGGATGCTGCCCATATTTAAGGTAAGTCAAAACAGTCTGGAAACTTCCTCAAAGACATGCCCAGACATCTGTCTCCTAGGCGACTTTTAAATCTTGTCAAATTGATATTGTTAGCAATCATGAAGTTCCATCACCTGATATCCTAAGTAGCCTAGCATATGTTCATGCTGTGATGTTTGCACAATGACAAAATTGCCTAGCAAGGTACATGTCTCAGAACCTATCCCTGATGGCGTTAAGCCATCCCCGATCGTTAAATACAGTAGTAAGAAATAAATAAATGATTGAGTTGGTGGCAGTGGTACACACTTTAATCTTAGCACTGGGTAGGCAGAGGCAGAAGGATCTCTCTGAGTTTGAGGCCAACCTACCCTACAGAGTGAATTTCAGGACAGCCAGAACTACACAGGGGAACCCTGTCTTGGAAACAAACAAACAAACAAATAAACAGTATTAGTTTATTTAAAATGTATACATTTATTTATCCACTCAGTGCGGCTGCTATCTACTCGGTGATAGCTGAGAGCTTGACAAGTTTTAGTCTCTGTTTTTGTACTCTGAGATGGTTCAAATCTTATCAGGAGCCCATGGGACAGAAGAATGGTGGGCTGGGTTCCTGTCCACTCCACTCAGCTCTAGACCGTTGATTAGTCCGTTCTGCCTTGATTTCACAGAGCCATTCTGATGGCATAAGGAGCATGTGAGCCTGCCCCAGGCTTCTGCACAGTTCACAGAGTGGAGCTGGTTCTCACTCTTCACCCCTCTGTCCTCTGCTGTCTTACACTTTCCCATCTGCCAGCTCTGGCCACTTACGTCTTAGCATGTGATGCGTTGGTTACACAAAATGGCAACAGTAATAAGAGTCCAGGATTTCCTGCCATCTTTCGTGGTCAGCCTCATCCAGTCTTCATTGTAAGCCTAAGCAGTATAGAATCACTGGTTGCCAGGCCAGACATAGCAGCACACTTGTAACTCTTTACAGGGAAGGCTGAGGCAGGATCGTTGAGCTCAAGACCAAGTTACACAGTGAGTTATGCAGCAAGAACCTGCGTCAGTATTACAAAGGAAACAAGAATAAGATAAACCAAATATCTTATATAAATTAAAACCAGGGCAGAGGAATCAGAGGTAGGAGTAGGGAGAAGCCAGAACAGATCAAATAGTTTACCCAAGGCCCCGGAGCCCAGGTGTTGGTCTTCTTGCTTTCTTTATTTCTTTCTGATGCATGTTTTACACAGTGTTTTTGAAAAGTAATTGGTTACCCCCTTGCTTAAGATTCATGACTGCTAGCCGGGCAGTGGTGGCGTGCACCTTTAATCCCAGCACTTGGGAGGCAGAGGCAGGCGGATTTCTGAGTTCGAGGCCAGCCTGGTCTACAGAGTGAGTTCCAGGACAGCCAGGGCTACACAGAGAAACCCTGTCTCGGAAAAACCAAAAAAAAAAAAAAAAAACAAAACAAAGATTCATGACTGCTATCTCTCTTTGAATAGAGCTCTGTCTTTCCTGGGATTGTCCCATAGAATCAGCTTGCTGTCCTCACTCTGTCTCCTGTCTTGCACTTTCTCCTTCACTCACTAAGTTTCAGTCCACCTATTTCTGGAGAAGACCAGCCACCTTCTGGTGCCATCTCATTTGAGCTGCCTTGGGCCATCCAAGAACAAGAGCTCTTTGCTAGCTCATTGCCCAGATGGCTCCTTTCTTCCTGCAACTGTGAGCTTTAATGTCACCTTCCTAAGGGCCTTTTAAAAATAGAAATGTTTCTCTTATTTATTTTATTTTTGTTGTAATAAATAACATTCTGAAATAACTTGTTTGTAGGAAATCTGAATTTTCTTTTTTCTTTTCTTTTTTCTTTTGGAAAGTTCACTTTTTCCTTGAACACCTGTTTTCACATTATTTAGAGTTCATCAAGTAGTTACTGGATGACTGAGTGTAGGATCTGATTGATTCATGAACAGATGCCAAAAAAGTCAATAAATTAAACTTTGGGTCCAGTACTTGCAAAGAGTCCAAGCAAAGTGTCCACATTGTCACAGAGTTTCAAGAAAGGGTAAAAATCTGGAGATATTTAAACTATTGCTGGTTAGAACTAAGGAGATCTTTGGCATGGTTCTTATAGATAGGTTGAAAGTCAGACAGGTGTCTAAGAATACTGACCGTCTCTGTGGACCTCACAACTCACTTGCTGTGACACAAAGGGGTAAGGTCACAGCATCAGAAATGAATGGACTCTGGAGAAGGGACATGGTTTGAGGTGCATGGCACCAGAAAGTACTGTTTCCAGTTCTTCAGATCCTACAGGTTTTTACAAAACCTCCATAGAATTTACCCAACTCCGATAGTAGTCTTAACAATGCATCTGGCATCGTTAGACGAGGAGAAATCTGAAACTTCCTTCAATTGTCATTAATTTTAAAATGTATAATTATGGATCCATGGCATTATGTGTTGTATAGCACGGAATAAGGCTTAATATGTGCTCATTAAAAACCAGAGTGCTTAGAAAGTTGAGAGGAGGTGGGTGGACTGGAGTGTGTGACAGAACCATCCGACTGCATTAGAAATGTGTGACATGGGACTGGAGAGAGAGCTCAGCAGTTAAGAGCATTTGCTGCTTCTGCAGAGGCCCCGATTCAGGTCCCAGCACCCACATGATGGCTTACGACAGGCTGTAACTCCAGTTTCAGTAGATCCAGTGACCCCTTCCAGCCGCCAGGGGCGTCAAGTATGAAGGTGGTGCAGACATTCATGTACCATATAAAATTAAAACAAAATTAAACAACAACAGCAGAGAAGAGGTGCATGAAAGGAATTCATCAAGAAAAATAAGACGAGGTTATGGTGATGTACTATGAACCCAAACTCTTCGAGGTTGAGAACAGCCTGGTCATAGAGAGTTCCAGGCCAGCCAGGGCTACAGAGTGATACCTTGTCTCAGACAGAAAGGAAGGGGGCTGAGAGGAGCTGGAGCTGGCTTATGTAACTATGGGAATAGGAGGGGCTGGAATCGGTAAGACTCAGGTAAAGGCTTCCTCAAGCACCATACTCCTGCAAGCCTTTGGATCCCAAAGGCTGCCACTGTAGAGGGGCTGTGGCCATGCCTTACCTTATATCTGGACCTTCTCCAAGCTGCTAAACTCCCAGCAGGGAACAGCTCCAAGATAAGGTGGAACAACAGGATTGGTGTCCTAAATTCTTGCCTTAAATTCAATCTGGTAGCTGCAGCTAACTAACCTGCTAGACAGAGACTCCACCCCTCTAAACGCAGGGACACCTGCCTGCCCTGTAAGTCTTCAGATGTATGGTTGTCCTCTTGTTTGGGGGTTGCTGGTGGATCTTTTATCTCAGCTTCCTCTATTGCAAGTGACCAATGTCATTAAAGGATCTGATCTCCTGAAATCCAAATTTCTGTGGGTATTGTCTTAGCCAGGGTTTCTATTCCTGCACAAACATGACCAAGAAGCAAGTTGGGGAGGAAAGGGTTTATTCAGCTTACACTTTCAAGTTGCTGTTCATCACCAAAGGAAGTCAGGACTGGAATTCAAGCAGGGCAGGAAGCAGGAGCTGATGCAGAGGTCATGGAGGGATGTTCCTTACTGGCTTGCTCAGCTTGCTTTCTTATAGGACCCAGGACTACCAGCCCAGGGATGGCACCACCCACAATGGGCCCTCCCCCCTTGATCACTAATTGAGAAAATGCCTTACAGCTGGATCTCATGGAAGCATGTTCTCAACTGAAGCTCCTTTCTCTGTGATAACTCCAGCTTGTGTCAAGTTGACACCCAAAACCAGCCAGTACAGGTACGTTCTAGCAATTACTGAGAGGGATTATCAACTTGGCTTAAGAAGCCAGCACTTTAAATAAAGACTAACCTAGATGTGGCTGTGAAGGAAGTTTTTGGAAATGGTTAAACAACTGGTAGGATATAAATAACAAAAAGATTCACTCCCTAATGTGTGTGGGCTTTTTCCAGTCAGTTGGAAGTTCTTGAGAGCAAAACTTTACCCTATGGACTTGCTCTATGGATTTCAGACTTGCCAGTCCCCACAGTAGCATGAGCCAGATACCTTAAAATCATATATCATCTCCCCATCTCTATCTATCATCTATCTATCATCTATCTATCATCTATCTATCTATCATCTATCTATAATTGTAATATATGTTTGCATGTATATGTACATGTATAGACAATCTTATACCATAGTTATAGATAAAATATGGATTATATATTATATGCAAGAAATAAATACACCATGCATAATATATTTTCTGTTTCATGTTCTGCCTGGTGCAGGTATTAAAATCTTCATTATGATATATTTGCCTATTTCTTCGCTGTACATTTTTTGGAAAATGTTATGCTTATGGGTATTTTGTCTTCGTATATGTCTGTGCACCATATGCATGCAAGAGGCCAGAAGAGGAAAATGACCCCCTGGGACTGCAGTTAGTCGTGTGCCATGTGGGTGCTGGGAATCAAGCTCAGGTCCTCTGCAGGAGCGCCAGTGATGTTGACCACTCAGCCATGGCTCTGGTCCTATGTCTATTTCTTCTCTTAGTTCTTACATAATATTTATTATTTGTGGCACTCATACTTAGATTGTCCCATCTAGATTGTCTTCTCTTACTATCAATACTTCCATGTATTGCGAATAATCACTGTTTCCTTTGTCTAAATATCAATATAAACGCACAAGTACATAAGAGTATTGCTTATACTGTACACTTCCTTTCATCTTTCACTTCCTACTTATTTTGCTCCCTATTAAGTAGCATATAGTTGTATGTTGCATTTTTATTCAGTCTGATAACTTTTTAATTGTACAGTTAAATCCATTTATTGTTAAAAAATTATTTATAAAGTTGGGTTTTATCTGTAATCTTGCTGTTTATTTTATATTTATTTCTATGCTTTCTACCCCTGTCACTTTATATTTATAAAATTTGATTCGGAAGTAACTGAAGAATTTAAATATTATGATTTTCTATGGTGTGTTAAATATAGTTCTCAGCTTTGTTTAAGAAGCAAGATATTTTACATTCACTATGGAAAGATGTTTTTCCCCAGACTATTAACAGGTGGCTAGCTGACTCTTTCCTTTCATAACTTCAAAAGCATTGTTCTAGTCTTCTGAAAATAAGTCATCAGAATTGTTTTTTACTATTTACCTAGTATATAATATTCTTTTAACTGATTCCTTTATTTTTAGAATACTTTTAGGGTGATAGAAAATACATGAGCAAGAAAGGACTTGAGGAATGGTCACAGCCTTTGACAAAAAAGAGGACAGCCATTACAACCCTACAGTGGGAACTTTCCTGTATCTGACCTCCCCTAGGACACATGACCCTGTTTGTTCTCTCTCACAGGCATGTCATCATATACAGTCTTATTCGTCCTCTCTCACAGATCTGTGTGCCTCTGCCCCTTTTCCATGGGTGTCTGGCCCAAGACGCCAGCGGCAGGAATGGCTTGACACGGTGACGTATTTCAGCAAGGGGAAGAGCAGACTCCGTAAGATGGCTGCTTGGACTCCCTTTCTACTACTAGGACAAGTGTCATAACCCAAAGCAACGTTGTGAAGGGACATTCATTTTATCCTCCAGGTAGTGAGGGAAGTTAGGACAGGAACTCAATTATAAACTTGAAGACGTATCTGTTTGCTATTCTGTACAGTATTGCTTCTGACCAAAGGACTTATAGGCAAGGAAGACAGCAGAAATCACGAGGAACACTACCTGCTGGCTCAGCTAGTTTCTTTATACTTCCCAGGACTACCAGCCTAGGGAATGGTGCCAGCCACAGTGAGCTGGGCTTTCCTACTCCAATTAACAAGCAAAATAATACCCCATAGATATACACACAGGTCAGTCTGATCTAGACAGTTCCTCAGTTGAGGGTCTTCTCTCAGGTGCCTCTAGGTCATGTCAAGTTAACAGGTAAAGCTAATTAGGACAATGGCAAAGACTTTCTAGAGCTTTTCCACAGCCCATTCTTGCTTGCTTGCTCTCCTTTAGGCAGGAAACTCCTGTTCAGTATAGACTCATGACCTAATAACTGCAAGTCGTTTTTGCAAATGTCAAACACCACAGAAGTAATTTTTAATATCACATCAGCCCCAATGGTGAATTTATAGCCTATATCCACCAAATGGGCCTTGGAAATAAGTCCCCTAGGACCCATTTACCCATGCATATTGTATCAAGCCATACTTATCTCACATCCTGGACGTCAGACAGATATAACAAGTTTGGGATGGAATTATTTATGTTCTTTTTAAGCCCGTTCATGCACATGATCACAATCCTTTATCAGTGAAGATTCTGCTGGCTCAGATGTTATCACCAATATTTAAAATCACATTTAAAAGTCATATTTTTCCTACCAAGACTGTAGCCCTGTGTGCTTTATTTTTTCGATGGTAATCAGAGGGATCAGGAAACAGGTAGCTGATTGATTTGGGACACTCCTCAGTTGGAGTTAAGTTTTTGTGGCTCCCCTGGGAAGGGTGGGAAGTCTAGCCCCAGGTTCAGATGTAGTCAGTGAAAAGTGATCCGGCTAAGAGGAGGTTGGTTCATTCAATTAATTTAGCTTCCATTTTCAGTTCATTTTGTGTGGCAGCAAGAAGGACATAAGGGCTGAAATTCAAATACTCAGGGAGAACCCCAGGCTTCAGACTGTATCTATAGAGCACAGATAGAATACTCTGCTAAGGTTTAAATATGAAGTACATCCTCGTCCCCAGATAGGCTCCTGTGTGTGAACACTTGGTTCCCTTTGGGAAGAATGGGGAACACTTAGGGACTAGAGCCTTGCAGCTTCATAGCTCGGATCACTTCCCATCTGCTCTCTGCTTTCTGATCTCTGATGCAATGTGACAAGCTGGCCTCCAGGTTCCCTGCCATGATGGACTGTATCTCCCTGCAATGGTAGACAAAAATAATTCCTTGCTTTCTTAAACTGTTTGGTATTAGGTTTTTAGTTACAGCAACAAGAAAGGTAACTGATCCATATCCCAGATGCAAGTCCTCCTTGTTACGGGTAGGAAATTCAAAATGTATTCAGCAACTTTATTCTGGAACCAAAAGACAGTAAATCTAGAGAATTCTGAAGATTTAGATATGCACTTCCTCTTGGTTACCATCAGGAGGCGCTGTCTTTAGGAAAGACTGTCATTCCCCTAGGTGATAACAGTGCTTACAAATCTTTTTCAATTGGCATCTAAAATTGATGAAGAGTAGGAAGAATATATTTAAAAATCCTAATGTGTGATTGAACTGGACAGGTAGCCACAGAGGAAGCCAAGGCCACATAAGAGAGAACGTAGAACAACTTAGTGGCTTGGGGTCTATGTCTTGTCTCTCCATACTACAGACAGCAGGGGTATTGCTTCCCTTGGGAGTTAGTTAGAAATGCAGAGTCTTGGGGTGTGTCCCACACTCCATGAATCAGAAGCTGATGGAAGCAAGATCTCTATGGGACCCAAAGACACACTGGTGTCCAAGAGGCACAGAATGAGACAGAGACTACACTGGAGAGAGGAGGCTGTCTCATTGAAAGATGAGGTCAGAGAAGCCAGCACTGGGCATTATTTAGTTTTGGGGTTCTGGCTGAAGCAATAGTTAGAGGAGGTTCTAACAATGGCCAGTGTCTCATTTTAACAATAGGCTTGCTGGAATTTATTATTTGTCACATATTTCTCCAGAGGTGCACAATCCTATGTAATGTTGTACACCCATCAACTTATACAACCATTCTTTTTCTTTTTAAAAGCTTTATTTTATTTATATGAGTACATTATGTTCAGATGCACCAGAAAAGGGCATCAGATCCCATTACAGATGGTTGAGCCACCATGTGGTTGCTGGGAATTGAACTCAGGACCTCTGGAAGAGCAGTCAATGCTCTTAACTGCTGAGCCATCTCTGCAGTCCCCACAACCGTTATTTTTTCAATTACTTTAAAGCCACTGTCACATCTCTAAAATAATCAGGCACCCATTGGTCAGCAGTTTACAAATCCTCCCTACCAATCCCTTGCTATGAAGAACCATTAGTTTATTTTCTTCCTGTAAGTCTGCCCACTGTAGACTCTGTGGCCTTTGTTATTGCCTCCTTCTATTTAGAAAGATGAATT
This sequence comes from Rhynchomys soricoides, assembly GCA_019843965.1. Taxonomy (NCBI): domain Eukaryota; kingdom Metazoa; phylum Chordata; class Mammalia; order Rodentia; family Muridae; genus Rhynchomys; species Rhynchomys soricoides. The sequence goes on along the minus strand of JADRCH010013883.1, from coordinate 10,964 downwards.
CAAGATTAAGATCACCGTCAATTCATGTATCAATATGTTATTCCTGTTTGTGACCTAATAATATTCCATTGCATAGATATACCACATTTTTTTTAACCCATTTATAGGTCATGGGCTTTGGGTTATTTTCTAATGCTTAGCTGTTATGCTTAAAGTTGCTATGAATATTCTATTTGAATATAATTATGTACTATAGAACATATGAATAGTCTATGTGAACATAAGTTTTCACAGTCAGTTTTGAGCATTCAACACAATGGTTGATAATCCAGCAAGAGAAAGGCAAGTGGGAAGAAAGAACACAGGCTAATCATGAGGAATGATGTCCACAGCAGTCCAAGCTCTTTACCCATAACTTGTGCACATGCTGGCAAGCCACTGAGCATCACACAGCCACACCTTCAAAATGCACAGGAATCTTTACCACGTGGACTTCGCAGCACTAGATGAGGTGTTCAGAGATTATTCCTGCTTCAAAACACTGCACAAAATCTCAACAGGATGATTGCCAAGAGCACATGTCAAGAACATATCACTGTGGTTTGGTTAGCCTTGAAATTATCAGTGTCTTCTGAGCTTATGAGCAGTAAGCCTGGGAAGGAGAACCACATGGAGGACCTCTCTCCAGGGCTTCCCATGACATTCCCTGGGACCCTTTGAAGCAATGCTTTTTTAAACAACAGACAACTTGGAGGGAAAGTTGTCATGCTCATTGTGGTTTGCCGTAGTGGAGGAAAAAGAAACGGAGGAGAAATAGGAAGATCCTTTTAATAGAGGGAACACTGCTTATTTTTTGCCAGTTTTGGTGTGCTCAGTAGGAGCTGCGAATTTGTAGGCTGTGGTGGTTTATACCCTGGAGGGTGAACAGGGGCACAAGGTGCTTGACATTTGATGCTAAGTTCAGTGGACACCAATGTGGCCACCTTGGGATTCTTCCCAACTCCTCTAAACTGAGCCCAATATGTTCTCTTAAGCATGGACCTTGGAATAGGCTGGCATAAGCCCAGAAAGAGAGGCCTGAGGGAAGACTAAATCTTAGAAGTAAGGGAGAACAATGTAGAAAGAAAGAATGAGAAGAGAGAAAGAGAGGAAGAGAAATCATGGTTCCTTCCACATTGGAGGAGAAGGCAGAAGTAATGTGGGTGTGAAGATGTGGCTTCTGTGTTCCCGGTGCCTAATTTGGCTTCCAGGGGACAGAAAGGAGAACTGTCACCACAAAGCCCAGGGAGGTGAAACCAGACTTGTGGGAGGAGGGGATCTACCTGTTTCCTGTCCCAGGCTCTTCTGGTAATGTAAGTGAGTGTTGTGGTTTACTAGCTGTTCTTGTTAACACCATGCTCTGCCTTGCAGGATGTGTGTGTGGTAAACATACCACCTGGCTTAGAAAAGCAGTTACACCCGGGGATAGACTAAACATAGCAGGACATTCATAAAGCTCTTAAATCTGGGCACTTTGGGCCACCAAGAAGAGACCCAGAGGTTATACAAGCAAATTATTGAGTCAGGCTGAGGCCAGACATACAGATGTTTCCATCTAGCTTTACAAACCTGCCCATAGCACAGGAAACTGATTCTCAGGCCACCCCAAGGTGCTGCTATCCTAAGTAAACATTGCACCTTTGTGTTACATAGCTGACACACACCTTTCTCCTACCCTGAGCATCTGGAGAAACCTGGTTAGACAATGTTTTCTTTCTATACTTGCATGTCTACAAAGGGAAACTCATCTGAAGACTGAATGTCCTCTCCGGAGTGACGCCATGATGCCGAGAAAATGTACCTCAAAGTACCTGCAGTCTGGAGCGCTAATGGCTTGGGTAGGTGACTGGCTCCTGGAGAGCTTGCTTTTTCCTTTGTATCCTCATGATGAATGACTGAGTACTTCTAAAAGAAAATACGTTTGTCCTAGTGGCCTTCCAAGGAGCTAGATCTTCCCACATCCCCTTTATGAAATGATTTTCACAGGCAACTGAACCAGAAGGAGGCCACAATGCCCAGTATCTATGAATAGAACAGGGAATGTGTCATCCCCTCCTGAATGGTGGACAAGACATCTTAGTGAACAACACGGGAAACCCATCTTCTCCCAAATCACGTGACTTGCAAATACTTTGCAGGGGCTGTAGTTGTGCATATACTCCTGGTGACCTGCCAGCCTCTTCAGAGCTCTAACTGGGGAACCTGACTATGGTCATGAACTCTCTTACTCAGGAACTTGGACTGGAAAGGCTTTTGGATAAGAGATCCTGAGGATCCCATCGTGCATGTGTGCCTGCTGGGTGAGTGAGGTACAGATGATAGGCAAATTAAGGGTCTGGTTGAGTGACAAAGCCAAGTTGTGTCTCAGTCCTGTCTATGGCTGACTTCAACAGCACAGACTTGTATTGAACCACCCATGGCCTTTTTGCCTCAATGCACTTGCCCCAGTTCCCTGTGGAGAAACACTGAAATGGACCTGTGTGATGTCACCTGGCCACTGCCCAGCTGCAGACTGCTCTGTCTATCACACTTGCACAGTTTCAGAGCATAACCCCTAGGGATAGGAGGAGGAGCAAAAGTCAGCAAGACAGGCATCCAGACCAGTGCCACACTGGGCAGTGTCAACACAAGCTTCACCATCAGCTTCGAGAAGGGAGACAATCAACATGACTAATCACCCCCCATAGCCATCTGGTGAAAGGATTTCAGAAATGCTGTGTCATCATTAACTCCCTGACAGGCCATTACAGATTCACTGGGAAATGTCAACCTAAAAGGCAAGCTCCATCCAAAGCCAACACATTGCAGGGGAAAAAAAATGGATTTCATACTAAGATATCCTCGCATCTAGGCTCTTTCTCTCTCCATTGACAAAATGTTTTCTTGAGTTGACTTGAATCTGTAGCTACATAATACCCAAGCAAGAACAATAGGTTGTAGTGATTGTCCTTGAAGAAGAGTCAGAGATGGCAGAGACTGTGGTGAGTGCTCATGTGCCACACTCATTTCTAGTAATTACCCTTTTGTTTCTCCTGTGAGTTTAAGAAAGAAATTTGGGGTGTCCAGTATGCTCAGGGAACCTCAAGGACCATCTAAGAAACCCAGTCCCTCCAAGCTTCACATCTTGTCATGCAGATAGGACAGGGCATGTTGAGAATGGTCACCAAAGAGGCTTTCATACTTTGTCATGGACCATATCCTGCGTCTCCGTAGAGGGATCTCCACATTTTCTGCAGAGATGAACAGTCTCTAAAATGTCTTGAATTAAGTGATGAATACATGAAAGAATGACCAAATCTGGGATGAAAAATGGACTCATGATAGATAATTACTAGACCTTTCTAAATTCTACCTGGCTTTGCCATTGGCATGGCTTGTGGAATGGATCAGAACCGTCATCTGAGTCTGCCAGGCACTTCCTGCATAGAGCTATTCAAAAGGGAGAGGGTTAAGCAGCAGGCCAGAGGCTAAGTCTAGAGAGTTAGCTTTCTAGGATATCCGTAGGAGCTGGGACCAACCAAGGAAAAGGAAACCACACTAAATACCTTAAGCAGAGGCAATGTAATAATAAAAAAGAGAAATTGGCCACACAGGTTTTGAAGAAGAAAAGCGAAAGGAATATTTTAAAAGGGTTAGGGTTTTAATCAACGGTGAAATCTCAGAACTCCTTGGAGATTCTTAGCCAGGAGTTCATGTACTTGTCTTTCCTTGGGCTGTGAGGTGACATAAACTGAACAGAACCTCCCTGTGGGTCAGACAGGATTATACTGATCACCAGCATAATGGCTGGTTTCTTTCAAAAGACAGGTTGCTGAATCAAACCTAGTCCTAAGAAGTCCCCATGTCCACTGTAGTACAACCAATTTAATCTTATTCCCAACTAATATACAAATAAATGAGACTCAGACTATGGTTTTTTTATTTGGCTTTGACCAATTACTGGAGGATAACCTTTAATCTCTTTTAACTTCAGCCCTGGCTACCTCCCCCCACAGTGCACCCCAGATACTTGTTGTTTCCCCTAGCCATGTGCTCATGGTCCACTTCCCCTCATGGCAGCTTCCTCCTCTCCTCTCCCTCTTCCTCTTCTCTTCTCTCTCCTACAACCAGGTCACTCAAAACCCACCTACCTCTAATCCCTCCAATGATTGGCTATAGGCAATTTTATTTAACCAATGGTTTGTTTAAGTCAAGTAATAAGGTTTTCACAACAAAAGCTTGTAAACATAAGATACTTGTAAGCCTAGACCTTCAGGTATAGAACTTAGCATTATAATACGTAGCAACAGCCAAACCTCAATAGTCCACTAGCAGGTAGTAATGGACACTCAGCTCAGAGACAAACATCGCTCAAACCAACCCTCCTTGTAGGCTCTGCCAACACTTGATCATGGCAAAAGGGCTTAGCATGAATACTGTATTCAAACTCTACAGTTGGCATCCTGCAAGCCAAGTCATTAAGCAGAAATGAGTGGAGCTGTTTGGATTAAATTGGCCAGAAAAAGAGGAAGCCAAACTGATTTGTGAGGGAGCTTTGGCAATCCATGAGCTTAGCATTCAGAAGTTCAGAATGCCTCTATTCCTATTCACAATGTTAGCGTAAAATTCACCAGCTCAGCTATGTTGGCTGGCCACCCACCGAGCCCTGTGGACTCTTCCTGTCTTCACCTCTCTGAAACTGGGAATCTAAGTATATGCTACTAATCTCAACATGTTTTTACATGTGTCCTCGGGACCAAACTCAAGTTTTCACAGTTACAATGTACATCACTCTATAGACAAAGCCATCTCTACCCTCCATTCACCCCTTCATGTCATTCACCCTTCATGCTCTTGCCCAGATGCAAGCTTGCCTCAATGAAAACACTTGAGAAGATGAGCACCTGGACAGAGTGACCTGTTTCTCCTTCCAACTTCTCCTCCAGTTGTCAACTTCTCTTGTGCTCACTCATATCTAGACTCAAGGGGGAAAGCATTTAAACACAAACACAAAGCATATCTTTGTATGTCAGAGTAGTGGATATGATGGGAAGAAAACAAATTACCATCATGAGCAGGCACAATTCCAGGGTCTAAACTGTGATTTTAAAAAGTCACTTACTACTGCTCCCTTCCTCATGAGCTTCTGCCAGGACATCAACTAACAAAGCCTAGCAGCCATCACCTAATTTATCCTAAAAGTGCTAGGAAATAGGCCAACTAGTGTTTAGTTCTCTGTCCCAAGGTTTTGTTTTTAGACCCAAAATATTTATTTTTATGTATATGTAATTTTTTCCTGCATATATGCCTGCCCATGTACCATGTACAAGCCTGGTGCCTGAGAAGACCAGAAGAGGGAATCAGATAGATTCCCCCCAATACTGGAGTTGCAGATGATTGTGAACCACCACACAGGTGCAGGAATCAAACCTAGGTCCTCTGCAAGAGCACTGAGTCATTTCTCCAGCCCAACATGGCCCAAATTAATAGCTGTGGCTCTTCTTTCTTCCCAGTGTCTTCTCAGAATGTCCTTTTCAATAACCAGGGTGGATTCCCTTGCTACATAGTACAAAGGACATCAGAATGGAGTCTTGCTGTCTGAATACTTAGCAACACTTCGGACTTTATATGTTGGTTGGTTGTGAACCATTTGATTGACAGAAGAAATGGTGGCTGTGCTGACATTAGAAGATAACTTTTATTCACATTGTCACTTTCCAGTTTTCAATGCTCTAGGAACAGAATCTGAGCTAGTGAGGGAACAGCATGTATGGTGGTTTGAATGACAATGGCTCCCAAAGCTCATGATAAACCCCTTGGTCCCCAGTTGATGGAACTGTTTAAGAAGGATTAGGAGGTGTGGCCTTGCTGGAGGAGGTGTGTCACTGGGTGGAGGGGTGGGTCATGGAGGTTTCCAAAGGTTCCTGGTCTTCTCTCTACCTCCTGCTGGCAAGCAAATTGAGGTGTGAGCTTTCAGCTGTTCCTTCTGCCTTTGCTCTGCCATCATCAACTCTAGCCCTCTTGGAGCTGTAAGCCCAATCAACTGCTTTCTAAGTCTTTCGCTCATGTTGTTTTATCACAGCAAAAGAAAAGTAACTAAAGCAGCATGTTTAAACCCTTACCTTTTTAATATCACTCATTTAAATTTTGAAATCATAATATAATTATATCATCTTTCCCTTCTATTTCCTCCTTGCAAACCCTTCCAAATACCTCACTTTTCTCTCCTTCAATGCCCTTTTCTCTTTTTTCAGATTGTTTTTACACACACACACACACCACACACACACACACACACACGTATTCCTAAATACATAAATACAATCTGTTCAGTCTATATAATGTTGCTCATATGTTTGTGGCAGCCATTCGGTTTGAATAACCAACTGGTGTGCATTTTCCTAAGGAAGACTCTTTTCCCCCTTCTCACCATTTTTTAGTTGTTTGTAGTTCTTTATGTAGGGTTGAGGCCTCTTGGGCTTTCCTCTGTCTACTTTAGCATGTGTCTTAGTCAGGGTTTCTATTCATGCACAAGCATTATGACCAAGAAGCAAGTTGGAGAGGAAAAGGTTTATTCAGCTTACGTTTCCACACAGCTGTTCATCACTAATGGAAGTCAGGACTGGAACTCAAGCAGGGTAGGAAGCAGGAGCTGATACAGAGGCTGTGGAGGGATGTTTCTTACTGGCTTGCTTGCTTCCCCTGGCTTGCTCAGCTGGCTTTCTTATAGAACCCAAGACTACCAGCCCAGGGATGGCACCACCACAAGGGGCCCTCCTCCCTTGATCACTAATTGAGAAAATGCCTTACAGCTGGATCTCATGGAGGCATTTTCTCAACTGAAGCTCCTTTCTTTGTGATAACTCCAGCTTGTTTCAAGTTGACACAAAACCAGCCAGTACAGCATGTCTCATGCAGTTATGTTGATGAGACTTTCTGGGTGTAGCTTCTGACATTAATAGGAGATACACTCCTTGGTCATCTGGCTCTTACAATCTTTCTGCCCCTTCTTCTGCAATGATCCCCAAGTCTTCTGTGTAGAAATTGTTTTATAGATATACCTATTGGGAGTGGGTTCCACAACCCTCCATTTTTGTTGTGGTTTTTTGTAATGTTTCTCCACACCTCAGGCAGGGATGGAAGGTAAGTAAGTCCCCTTCAGATGTACGCTTCAGATGTAGGGCCCAGAGGCTCCTGAGCTGGAACTGACCTGAAAGCCTCCTCCCTGAGGACTAGCTTTCATAGTACTAGACAGTGCCATGGAAGCTTCCAAAGGAGGAAAGCAACCAAAAGTCCTACAGAGCTATAATGACTATGAACCACAACAATGACCAGCATTGCATGATAACCTTGAGAGTGCAGTAGTGGCACACATACCCTGGAAGTAACCAACAGCTCTCTAATTGATATTCTTAACAAGGAGGAGGATACTACGTCTGGTACTAGATCCCTGGCCAACTACTTAGAGCTGGTGAAGTCATGAATATGAACAAAGAACCCACAACCACAAACCTTACTAAACCAGCACAATCCCCAACTACTTTCTAAATATTTGTCCTCAGACCCACAAGTAAGGATAGTCCTCAGCCCTTATAAAATAAGCTTCTCTTTGTGATATTATTAATTTTTATTCTCTTCAGAATCCAGGACATATTTAAGAGCACCCCTAGTCTGTGTACAAGAGCCAGCCTGAGCTGAGGGTGGTACCACTCCAAACATCTGTGGAGTATTTGGGTAATCCTGTCAAATAGCAATATGATATTGAGCATCACTCCTGGTGCTGCTTTCTCTGTTGGCAAAACAAAGCTTTGGGATATGATACTATGGAATCATCCTAAATAACAGGGAGCTGACTTTTCATTCTGTAAGACAAGGGAACTAAATAAACGTGATGACTCCGTGGTAAACTTGGTGTGTAAGCCTGACAGATGGCCCGATTTCAACTTCTGGAACCTACAATGGAAGGAGAGGAATGACCATAGGCATGCACACTCACACACACATACACAAACACACCCCTCATTTGGAGATGCTCCAAGGCCAGGGCTCTCAAATAAGAGGTACATTGTATGTCTAACTGCTGAAGTCTTTCTTACAGCTTTTGCAAACTTGGAGATGTGGGTAGATGTGAACTAGCTGCGCTAGTCTCTGGGTTACTCGGGACTCTAAATATGTGCATCGCAACTCATCCTTGACCATATTGACCTATCTATTTCTGCTCCCTTTGAATCAGGGCTGACCTTTAAGTTGATTGACAAATAAAATGTGACAGAAAGAGTTCAAGTTTAGCTGTTTTGTAATTGGTCCTTCCTGCTCTTAGACACTTCATCTAGCTGGGTGTGGTGAAGCACTCCTTAACCTCAGCACTCATGCAGCAGAGGTGGGGTTCTCTGGGAATTCAAGGCCAGCTTGATCTATCCAGTAAGTTTCAGGACAGCCAGGATACAAAGAGAGACCACCCATCCCCTAGATAAAAAGAAAAGAAACTTAGTCTAGACATCTGGAAGAAGAGAGGCCCTCTGAGAAGGACTCAAAGTTACCTCAGCTAGTGACTAGTGTCATTCCCCCTGCATCTCCTGGGCATAACACCTTAACATTAAAAATAACATACCCTAAACACTTCAAGATACTCCAGGTCCATTTTGTATCCCCTAGTCTTCGCATCAATTGTTTATCCTAGAAGTTTTTGTTTGGTTTACCAGACGTGGCTTTTTAATGCTTGTTTTTACTGCATTAAGGATTAAAGGCAGGGTCTCACATTTTCAAGGCAAGCATTCTATCTCTGAACTATATCCCAAGGTACTCCACTCCTTTTTTTATATTTTATTTTGATACATGATAATGCTATGTTACTGTGGTTTTAAATTCACTCTGTAGTCCAGGCTGGCCTTGAATTTGCTATCATCTGTCTCTGCCTCTGGAGAAATTGAAATTACAGCCCTGTACCAGGAGGCCTGATGGAGAATGGATTTAGAAACCCATATCTGAGTACTTGGCATGTTCATTGCTATTATGGTATCATTGTTTCTAGGTGATCTCAAATGAAAAAAAGCAAAGGATTATAGGTATTTATATCAACCTCTGTGTATATGTGTGTAGATTCATAGCTGACAAACTTATACATGTGTGTATTAACCTCTGTGTGTATATATACATGTGTGTGCTTGCATGTATGTAATCTTAGCTGGCAACCAAAACTAGACATGCATTAATTTCTGTTACACACACATAAGTTCAGTTTGCAAAACCAAACAATCCCCCCACCCTCTGTGTGTGAGTGTTTCTGTGTGTGTCTGTGTATCTATATGTCTATGTGTGTGTTTGCATGCGTATGTGTAATCTTAGCTGGTAAACAAAACTAGACATGTATTAATTCTGTATATGTAGACATATACATATAATACATACACATATGTATATATAAGATCTCAGCTGAATAACAAAGAGTTATGGGTGTGTACATTAACCTGTATGTATATACATATATTTAACATATAAACATTTATATTTCTATTTTATTCTGGCTATCTGTTTCCCTTTTAAGCTAAATGTAATCCATAGCAATGACCCCACGTGTAACCCATTATCTCGTGGAATACGCTCACCTTTCCCCTTGAGTATCTATAACCTTGTCTAACTGCAGAGCCTGACTTTCCCTATTCCCCTTCCGTTTACTTGAATGTGAAGCTCCTACTATGTATAGGTAACAGTTTCAGAATTGTTAACCCTCACCCTTGTGGAACAGAACAGAACTTGACCAGATGGGATACACTGCTTGCACATAAGCTAGGGTGCAGTGTTTACAGACCAGCTGGGATGCCTTCTGCATGCTAGGCAAATGCTCTGTCACTGAGCTAAACCTTTGGCCTGTGGTTCTCTTCTCACTATGTGAAGTCTTGGCAGCAAGCACCTTTATCTGCTGAGCCATCTTTCTGGCTCACTGCTAGGCCAGGGATATGTGTGTGTGTGTGTGTGTGTGTGTGTGTATGTGTGTGTGTGTGTGTGTGTGTGTGTGTAAGATAAATTTCTTTAGAAATATTATGTCTTGTAGTGTATTTCTTAAAACACTAATTCTAAGCAGTTCCCTCTTCAGGCAGACCTGTAGTCAGGCAGGTCTGATAGTCATGCCTCAGCAGGCTTGCGGAACTATGACAATGTCTAGCATATCAGAGCCTCTGAGCTAGTCTGGAACAAGCACCCTTTTTGGCCTTACTCCACCCAGACTTCCCCAGACTTGTTTATCACGAGGATTCCTCCTCCATTACTTACCATTTCCTCTCAAACCCGAAGCAAAACGTCTTCTATTTTGACTGAAATGCCATATTAACATTTTTGAGCCTATAATCCTGGGTTTCTCACCCTTCCCAAGGCTGTGACTCTTTAACGCAGTTCCTCATGGTGTGGTGACACCCCCAACCATCACGTTATTTTCCTTGCTCCTTCATAACTGTAATTTACCTACTTTTTGAATCATAATGTAAATATCTGATATGCACGGTATCTGATATGTGACCCCCGAGAAAGGGTCATTCAAGCATCAAAAGGCTCATGACCCACAGGTCGAGAATTGCTGCTGTAAACGATGCATCTTTAGTGACCGTCCTGAGACGTCCTTTTCTGTATGATGTCCACTGTCAGAGGCCCTCATCTCCTTACCTACAGAGGCTGTTCAGGCAAGGGTAGAAGATTAATAAAGAACACTGTAAACTCAACCTCGTGGTCCGCGTGACTCCTCCCTGCCCCCAGTCTTTGTTAAGGAACCACTTCTAGGTAAGTAACAGGTCACACTGGGATTATTTCCTCTGTTCTGCCCAGTCCTCCTACAGATAAGGAAGCATTCTTCTCGACATAATGAGCCATCAAAATCCATTTGTAACAATCCCTAGGTAGAGCAGTTAATCTGGGCTGCTGACAATAGGCCTCCTTTCCACCTGCCTCGTTCATTATGTTCCAATAGCGAGGCTCAGCCATTACTCTTGGCCTGACGAGAGATAGTATTTTGGCCC
>JADRCH010013882.1:0-10365 GCA_019843965.1 Rhynchomys soricoides | reverse complement strand
ATACATTATCAGCATGAGCTCAAGGTTACTGGAGAGCCATCCCAGTAACTATCACTGCAGCCCAGGAGGTGAAGAACAGAAAACTGACCCTGTTTTGCACTCCACATCTGGCAGGGTAGGACTTCCCAGGCACATTCCCTGAAGGCCATGTCCACGGTAGCATTGGCGTGGAAGACCTCCCGAGGGCAGGGACTCACAGAGCAGCTCTTTCCACACTGAAGGGACTTGCGGTTCTTGTTTATGGCATTTACTGCCAACCTCTGGGCATCAAGCTCATGGGTAATCCTCTCATTCTTTTCCCCCTGAGCACTCTCCTTAAGCTCGACAAAGCCCCACTACAACACAAAGCAGGTGGAGTTAAGCCACAGCAAGAACAGTCAGTTGGTGAGGTCAATGATCTATCTATTCCAAAGCTCTCTCTGTGTTTGCTGGCTACTCTTTCAGGTCATTCCCTCAGTGTGATACTGTGACACTAAGCAATACACATCCAACTGTGTCTACCTCCTGGTACCCAGCTCCTATGACCCTGGCAATCTCCAAAGAGAAAAGAGTGACTATTTGTAGGCCAATGAGGTGAGTGGCAGTCTGGGAGTCCTTAACATCTTCCAGATGGAAGGTGTACCATAAAGCAGAAAGCAGGGTTAGAGGCCAGGGAATTTCAGCTCCAGCCCTCAATCTTGATCTAGAGATGAAGACAAAATTGAATTGTTCACCTGTGGCCAAAAATTTAATCAATCATTCCAACTTAATGAGAACTCCATAAAACTCAAAAGAACAAGGTTTGGAGAGCTTCCAGATGGCTGGACCATGTGGAAGTGACTGGAGAGGTGGCATGCCTACATAGGACACAAGACCTGCATGCCCCTTCCCACATGTTGTCTTACGCGTCTCTGCTGTCTGCCTGTTCATGTGCATGCTTTATAATATCCTTTATAATCAAGGTCACTAAATGGTTCTCTGATTTCTGTGAGCTGTCATGGCAAATTAATCAAATCTAGAGAATGAGTTCTGGAACTTTCCTTGACAGCCAGTTGGTCAGAAGTGCAAGTGTCATCCTGGGACTTGCAACTGGTACCAGGAGTCAGGGAGTTCTGGTGCATTTGGGCCTTTGGCTTGTGGGAGCTTCCATGATTTCCAAGGAATTGTGTGAAATGTTAGGACATCCTGCTGCTATCAGCTGAGGAACAATTTGAGGGGTAGAAGAGACCTCCACAGAACTATTCTGCATGGGGAGGGTGCGGAGCTCTGTTTTCTGTTCCCATAACAAAATAATTGAGACTGAATATAAAGACAGGAGATTTGTTTAGTCCCTAGTTTCAGAAACTAAAACTCTAAACAGTATGGCACTACCTCCGGTGAAGGTCACCTTGGCCATGTCACACCATGACAGGTGGTATCACAGGTGGGATGGGGAGTTGGGGGGACAGAAAACCAGGGTAACAGCAGTGCTGGGCTGGCCACTTCTTTCTTCATCTTTATTTTTTATAATGACTCTCTCAAGTTTCCACAAAACCAATCTCATGCTCCACCAAAGGCAGTGCCCCAAGGTGACCTCCTATGAGGTGCCACAATTTTGCAACATCACCTTGTTGGGGAAGACATCGTTTCCAAAACGTAGACACTTGAGGGCCACATTCCACCATCTCTTAGCAGAGCAGACAGCATTGGTTTCCTCTGAGACCCACACAGGGCTCAGTGAATGTGGTCTCCTAGAAGGGCTCTTCTTGATATGAGTGTCACCACATATATCACAGCATTTTATTATCTTCAAAACATCTGCCACGATTGGAAATCATCAACGTCATCCTTTGTTTTTTATTATTGCTAAAAAGTGGCACCCAGGAAAACAGAGGTGTTATTAAGAAGCAGGGCATGTCTGCTCAGGGTGCTGGTGGCAGGCTGCCCTGCGCCTCTACAGTTCAGGCTCCGGAAGGTTGTTTGGCATCTTTAGATCCTAGTTTACTTCTGGGTAAAGGAGAGCATCAATGGGCAACAGAGTTGATGCAATAATTAAATGAACCACTACTAAATGAGTTAGTTATTCAGAGAAATTGTACTCATTCACTCTGTACCGTCTGCTCTGAATAGCAAGTGCTCGTTAAATATTTTTAGATGAGATGAACATCGGAATGAGCCAGAAAGGGCCATTAATTATGTGTTGTTCCGCATTATGTTAGGGATTTGGGAGATTAAAAATAGTCCCCAAAGATAAATCTAATTGGAGAGAAAAGAAGAGATGAGGCTGAGGAAACATCAGGAAAACTGTAGCAAAGTGTCAACACCAGAATGTTCTGAGAACACTGGGAGACTGGCCCGGATGATACCAAAGGCCACAGCTCAGGCAAGCAGGGGCAGGAAAGGTGAACTCTGCTGGTCCCAGGCTGAGGAAGAGGGAAAGAACCAGTGGCAGGGCCTTTCACTGGACAAATAGGTTCCCTAGGTGGGGTGGAGAACAAGATCTGTCATACTTGGTGGCCTCTAGCCCTTCCCTCCTCTCTAGCCCCTCCCTCCTCTCCCATGCTCCCTTCTTTGGACATCCTTTATGAGCAACGTTGACAGAGGTGAATGAAAAAAAAGTTGTGAGGAAGAATGGTCATGAGGGACACCCAGGCTGAGAGAGGTCAGGAAACAGGCCCTGAATTCAGGTCAGCATGTATTCATGAAGCGCTCACAGTGGGACATAGAGCTCAATCTCCAGGCACATGGCTAAGAAAGGTCTGGTTTTGCCCTTAGACATGGCAGCTCTTCTATCTAAACAGGGTCACAGTCACAGATACTTTGGACAGGGTCTTCACTGACCCAGTGGCTCAGATTCTCCCACAAGACCCAATCTACAATCAGGCATTCCCACAGATCCCTCTTATTTGGCTTATTAACTCTGAACTGGCAGGTTGTTTATTTATATTTGAGGTCACTTAAAATAGCATTATCAAAGAAAAGGAGAGACATCTCAATGGGTGAGATGCTTACTGGGCAAGTATGAGAATGTGAGTTCAGATCCAGGCACCCACAGAAGAATCCAACCATCGTTGGGAGGCAGAAACAGGAGAATCCCAGGGGCTCACTAGACATACCAGGCAAGCGCAGGAACACACACACCCATACCCAAGAGCATGCATGCACAAGTGCACACATAGACGTACACATACATGCGAAAATAAAAATAAATAAGATATTGGGATTATATCCTAAGAGCTTTAACTTCAATGGTGAGAGTCTCCTCTCTCTTGAAAAGGCTATAGCACTTATTTGTGTCTTGAAAGGTGCACTCTGAACCCTGTAGTCCACAGGAAGGCAAACATTTGAAAGTGCCACGTGGGAAGGGAGCACCCAACTCTGGGGCTTTTAGTCAGTTATGATCACCTGTTCTCTCTCTCTCTCTCTCTCTCTCTCTCTCGTTTTGGTTTTTGAGACAGGGTTTCTCTGTGTAGCCCTGACTATCTCTTTTAGAAACTGAGGCTGACATTCCACCCTGGCCCTCACCGAGGGGGCGGGGAGCTGCTGACACTCCCAGTGAAAGCTGCTGTCGGTTATTTGGCTGGACTATCACCACCGTTAAACCGTTAAACCTCTAATGAGTAAGCCCGCATTGATGACAGAGTGCGAAGCGCCCAGGGCCAGACCAGGTTAAACAGATTTCAGATCCCACAACTCTTCCGACTCTGTGATTCATTCCTGTTTCTAATAGAACCCTTCCCTCCAAGTAATGACAGTTTTCTTTTCTTAGAAACTCACCTTCCATGGTGGCCCTATCTCGTGCCTAAAGAAGTCAAACTTTCTAAGAGCTGGTGACCTAAGAAGGCTTTGCTAGACAGGACTTGTCTGAGTGTAGCTAAAATGTAATGGCTAGCAGGATCATGGGGGAGACCTTTTCTATTTTAAGCCAGGAAGGAGAAAGCAAAACAAAATAGACAAAAATAACCATACAAGATCATGGCTAAAATATGCAAAGAGGGGTGTCCACAGAAAAGGCACTGTTGGATTTGACACTGTATTTATGAAACACAGGAACACACACCACCAGTATGAATCCTAACAAAGCAAATGACAAATAATGCAAACCCCTTACTTAGGGTTTTCCTATACATCAGTTTCCTTACTGGAACAAAGTCTCAACATCAATAATCAAGAATTTCTTGTAAGAAAGAGGCCAGCAGGCCTGGCCACCACATCCCTAAGATGACACCTAAGAGTTGAAATTGAGAGGGATCTCAAAGGTGGGAAGGCCTTGTGCCTAGAAATATCATAGGCCTGCCTGCTGACATGGAAGCCTTGCAGTCTAGAGCAGCCTTCCCAAAACTGCATCATTTTGTAAGACTAGAGTGAAGCCTGCCTGTTGTCAGCAAGGAAATGAGGTTAGGGAAACAAGCGAGTCTTGCTATCTTACCAAGTGTTGTGGTGTTCTCTGGCCACCAGGGCCTACAAGCGATGCCCGGTGCTTTAATCTCAGGGTACTGCAGTGCAGCTGGGACACAGCTCTGCCAAGAGAAACTCCACGGTTGACTCTTGTGGAAGGCCACAGTCCCCAACACAGTTGCCCTCAATGCCAGTTGCAAGTGTAGTGTCTCTCAGGCCCCTGACACCTCTGACTAAATCGTCACCAGTTCTCTGCTTCCCCATAACACCCTGGGTTCAAGAATCCACTAGGATGATTCCCTGAACTCAGGAAAGCACTTTTGTTTGTGCTAATGGCTTTACAATGCAAACCAGGGCCAGAACATAAAGCTGCACACAGAGTAGACCTGAGTATCCCAAACTGTGCACCTCTGTGTTCAATCATGTGAAATGAAGACACTCCACCCTGCTCACATGTCCCTGTGTGCACAGAGGGTGCCCGCCTGAGCTTCAGGGGCCAGGCTTCTATGTTAGTGTTTCATTAGGTGCAATTGGAATCGATTCATCATCAGCCTCGTGACTTAACTTAATCCTCAGTCCAGCTTGCCTCTACTGCAGAGGTTGGCTACCTTCCAAGCTTCAGGGCCAGTCACAGGGCTGGCCCTTCTGATAGATGACCAGCTTGTCCCCTGAGTCATCTCATTAACATTAACTCAGGTGTGAGCCAAGGGGCTCTGCAGGAGTAACTCAGGCACCCTTATCTCTCTGTAGATTCCAAAGGGTGAGAGGTCATCTCCCACAACTCACAGAGGGGGAAAAAAAAAATCAATTTACAACAAGTCCATAGCCATAAACACTATGGACCTGGGAGTCAGCCTTCAGGCGACTTCAGTGTGACACTGAGTGACTCCAGGAACCACTCTCAGCCTCTATTTTCTCATTTAGAAAGAAGTGATAACTTATCATTATACAAAGATCGGCCTCACTGGCTAGAAACGTCAGCAGGCTACTCCACGGCAGGACTATATTTCTAGTCACTACCCCAAACTACAGAAAGGGAAACAGGCCAAAATTAACACTAAGAATTTATGTTACCAAATTATGGTTTTAACACTCAGCTGAGTCTTTCACATTGCAACCCAAGAAGGGTTTTTGAAATCTGATATGTATGATTCAGAGCTGCTTCAACTAGCTCTGGTGACCAGAGTCAGGCAGGGCATAGCTACCAGGAGACAACAGCTCAGGTAGAGGTGATGTCCCCGTCCCGGCTGAGTGCCAAAGTCATTACTCTCTGGCCATGTTAACAGAAAGGAGCATATGTTTGTGTGTGTGGGCACCCGTTCACATGGACAGAGTTAGTGACCAATAACAAAAACTGATGGTTCAGCTGGGCAGTGGTGGCGCATGCCTTTAATCCCAGCACTTGGGAGGCAGAAGCAGGCGGATTTCTGAGTTCAAGGCCAGCCTAGTCTACAGAGTAAGTTCCAGGACAGCCAGGGCTACACAGAGAAACTCTGTCACAAAAACAAACAAACAAACAAATAACACAAAAACAAAAACAAACACTGATGGCTCTACAAGCTACATTGTACCAGAAAGTGAGCTGTCTCCCCATAGATATGAAATAGCCACTCTTTTCTTCATCCCATTATCTGTACAGACTTCTGTTCCCAAGCAGGCGAGTCACATCAGTACATATTTCACTCCTGACAAAATCACCCACAGATAATGGCTTTTGATGGGTAGAGTCCCCTGGAAGACACCATGTGGCCAGATGAGAAAGGTTCAAGAGCTCTGACGTGCTCTAGAAAGGTAAGGAAGAAAAGCTGCAGGAAGGAAGGAGCTGGGGCCTATTGAGTCACAAAATGATGTTCATGGTCCTCATGGGCTGCTTCCAGAGCCACCAGCCCACTACCAGTCAGTTCCATCCAGCCAAGAGTCCTGCATGGTGTGGAAAAGCTGTACACAGAGAACCAGGAACATGGTGACTCCTATGAGTCGCGTGTCAAGGTCATTATTTGGACAGTTTTGGAGCATCCTTTACAGACAATGTGGATGGGGGGGCTGGGGAGATGGCCCAGTAGTTAAAGTACAAGCACCAGAGCCATGAGGGTGTGAGTTTGCAGTCCTTGGCAACCCTATAAAAGCCAGGTGCAGTGGTACACACCTCAGGGCTTGGCTGGGCAAAGATCTTAGAGGGGGCTTCATGATCCAACCAATGTAGCCCAAGTGTGAGCCTAGGGTTCAGTGAGAGAGCAAGTCTCAAATATAAGTCAGAAGTCAGGTGAGACAGCTCAGCAGGGAAGGGCATGCTGCACATATGTGAGCGCCTGAGTCTGATTCCTGGACCCCTCTATGAAGGGAGAGAACAGATTCCTCAAAGTTATCCCCTGACCTTCATAGGTAGAGTGCACAAACATGCGTGCTCACATGTGCGTGCATGCATGCGTGTGAATGCACACACACACACACACACAAACACACCTCTTCGTCAATCTCAAAGCTCAATGCCTTTTTATGGTGACACTTCAGAGTCACATCCCCTACTTGTGGGGAGGCTGCCAGCCATCATCATCTGGGCACCTCCCTAGTTCCACGAAAACTCACCACAGTGGACTGGGTGTCTAGCTTTCCTTCGACTAAGAATAAACAGATCCACGGTATAAGTGCAGGCAGTGGACTTTTACATGACATGCAAAATTAATTATAATAAGTTCAACCCAACTTGTACTTTATCAGGGAAGACAAGCTAATTATTTGCTAGAGAATTAAGTCCTATTTAAACGGTATTTTACCTTTGCTAAAAAGGACTGGTGGGAATTCTTCCCACTCTGATTATATTCATGGTCCTGTGTCTCTGAGTTTGCTTAAAGACTTTGGGGATCTTAGTGGACGTAAAAATGGGACATGGGGGAAATAAATGTATATACTTAGCATCTCACAGAGTCTAGCTCTTTCTGTTTGCATGGACATTTTAATGTGTTTTATCAAGGCCAATGAGATATCTCAGAGGGTAAAGGTATTTGCTGCCAAGCTCAATAACCTGAGATCCTGGGATCCACATGGTGGGAAGTGAGAACAGAGTCTCACAGGTTGAATTCTGGCCTCCACACTTGTGCTGTGACATGTACATATGCATCACACACACACACACACACACACACACACACACACATGCGCGCGCGCGCGCACGCCAAAGGTAATAATGGGTTTTATCAACAGTAATACTATGAGGAACCCAGAGATTGGATTGCTTGTAGCCCTGGCTAATCTTCCAGTTACACAGAATATATGGCTGCTTGGGACTTCCAAACTGCCTCCCCCCCACCTCCCCCCCCAAAAAAGATCAAACCCAGGGTCACAGCCCGTGTATCAAATGACATATAACACACACACGACTAAGCCAAGGGGCAGTGGGTCAAGGACAGGAACTTTCCCTTAATGCTGAGGACTTTGATTGGCAGCAGGATCTAAAAAGTGAAAGTGAATTAGGACAACAGAAAAGATAAATCCCAACAGGCTGACAGCTAGCATTCATTCCTCTAAAGGAGGTCAGAGTAAGATAGACGCTTCTGAAGCAGGGGGTTCCCTCCAGACCCTGCTCAGGTTTAAAATCCTGGATACCCGTATAACTTCCATTAAGAGGTAATTGATTAAGCAGAACGTGGCCACTAAACAGATGACAGCATTGAAGAAGAAAATCTATGATGACCATACAGGAAGTAAGGGAGCCTGCAGCATAAAGTGAGAATCAGCTAGAGTTTCTATATGAGAATCTGCAAAACATGCACATATATGGGTATGGGATGAAGAAGATATGTAAAAATGAAACTGCGGTGGTCAGGGCAGGGTTAGTAGATCTTTTTTTTTTTCCATTGTAAAATGTTCTTAATGTTCTAACATATTAACAGTTTGACTAACACTTAAAGTTTCTGCAGGTTTCTTAAAGAGAAATTGCCTGTGTTTTTTCCAGCATAGCACCAATTCAGAAAAAACAGAAGGACCTGTGTAGTCATCTGTCCACCTCACTGCAGTACTGACTCGTTTTGAAACAAGAAGATCCTGCAAGCAGTAAAGCTTCTCCTCTTGCTTTAATACTGATGTCAGATCATTTTATAGAACAATGCTACTTAATAGTCCTCATTTTAAAAAAAGTAGGTGGCTTATTAGTATAACTATTTTATATTATAATTACGGTGAATTTTTAATCAATATCAGCCTTTACAGGCTAGACATTGTTTACAGCACTTAAATAAACAACTAATTTATCTTTCCTAGCCCTCATCCCACGTGAACATCATTATCTCCATTCTCACAGATGTGCCAACTGAGGCACAGAAATGTTCCCTTGTCCAAGTGTGAAATGACAAGATCAAAATTCCAAGTCATCATCTGCCTCAGAATCGTGGCTCCTAACGACCAGCTTCCACTTCCTCTGAAGAGAATAAGTACATTTCTAATAGGAAGGCTGGATAGGTTATAAGGCTGGACAGAATCATAGGTTCACCAAGTAGCTCTGGAGGGTCAGGTTTGATGGGGCATGACTGCAGCCTCGGCAGACAGGAAGTAGAAGAAGCAGGAGGTCAGAAGCAGCAGTGACAGTGAATTCAAGGCCAGCCTGGGCTACATGAAACCCTGTCAAAAAGTGAGAGAGGAAAAAAGTCTCAGATTGGGAGAGGGAGCGTGGAGGGGGGAGAAGGGAGGACAGGGGACCTGAGACGTTTGGGTGAGGTGATAATACCTTATAGTTGGCCTTTGAGTTTCCATGTTTCCAATATGTGACGCTGGGTGCCTGATCCAGGGACAGGAGCCTGCCTAAGAGTATGAGACTCTCTACACAAGCTCCTAATGTCACGTAACTACCTACTCCCTCCAACTCCTAATGGTATCTAAGCCTTGGACCGACCGAAGGAGGGAAGAGCAGACAAGATGGAACAAGAAAAGAGAGGTCAAAACCCAGCAACCAAGCAACAGTCAGATGCTGGGTCCGTGGGTTTGTCTCAGAGGATTTGATTCCTCAAAGCAAAACGACAGCCTACTAGACAATTACACACAGGATGGAAAATTTGTAATTTACATCCCAATCCCCACTAACTAGACAGCAAAAGCCAGAGATCTGAGCATTCAGGGATGGAGCCACAGGACCCAACCACATCTTCTGCTGACTCATTCTTCCTAGCTCTACACCCGCCTTTCTTCTCTGCATCCAGCGCCCACTATGGAGAGTGGGCTATATTAACACCTTTAGATCTGTATTACTGAGGTTCCAGACATTTAAAAATAGACTAATTAGAAGCTCCGTTATAAGATGCTCAGGTTCCACCATGTACCAGGTCAAGGGCCTGAACCTCCATGATGACACAGGACACTGACAGTACAGAAATGCTTCATAAATACCAGAAATAGCATCGCCATTTCAAAGGTTTCTCTAATTGAGTTACTACTAAAAACAAATCAGAAAACCAAAAACTTCTGACACATTATACAAGTTTCCAGAGTCTGAGATATAACCCGGGTTAGGATCACTTGCAAAGTCAGCTATAAGGACAGAGCAGGAGACTGTTCTTAAAAAAAACCACTGGGATTTTTACCAGGAACAACCAAGGAATTGGGGGAAGGAAAGTCATATTTAATGGAATGCATCTCCGAGACAACACACTCATCAAGGAGACACACAAACCATCTTTAAATAGAAATGTGATTGGCCTTAAAGGTACTTATACTTGAAACCAACCATAGGACTCATTCTTTTCAAAATCTCACCATTTAAAAAGTAAAGTGATTTCTTTATATGAATGGAAGTACAAAACCCAAGAAACGGTCTGTTTTTCTTCAGTAACTGTCTTCAAAGAAATCTGCTCTAGTCTTACCATTTCAAGTGAAAACTCAGCCTGGGACTGAACCCTTGGGCCCAGAACTCAAACTTGAGGGCAGAGGTCTACAGCTGTCACCTATCTCTCAGTTATGACTGAGCTCCTCCATCCCCCCCATGCCTCCTGCCCCCTCCTCCCATATGACTGAGCTCCTCCC
>JADRCH010013881.1:0-10364 GCA_019843965.1 Rhynchomys soricoides | reverse complement strand
ATACATTATCAGCATGAGCTCAAGGTTACTGGAGAGCCATCCCAGTAACTATCACTGCAGCCCAGGAGGTGAAGAACAGAAAACTGACCCTGTTTTGCACTCCACATCTGGCAGGGTAGGACTTCCCAGGCACATTCCCTGAAGGCCATGTCCACGGTAGCATTGGCGTGGAAGACCTCCCGAGGGCAGGGACTCACAGAGCAGCTCTTTCCACACTGAAGGGACTTGCGGTTCTTGTTTATGGCATTTACTGCCAACCTCTGGGCATCAAGCTCATGGGTAATCCTCTCATTCTTTTCCCCCTGAGCACTCTCCTTAAGCTCGACAAAGCCCCACTACAACACAAAGCAGGTGGAGTTAAGCCACAGCAAGAACAGTCAGTTGGTGAGGTCAATGATCTATCTATTCCAAAGCTCTCTCTGTGTTTGCTGGCTACTCTTTCAGGTCATTCCCTCAGTGTGATACTGTGACACTAAGCAATACACATCCAACTGTGTCTACCTCCTGGTACCCAGCTCCTATGACCCTGGCAATCTCCAAAGAGAAAAGAGTGACTATTTGTAGGCCAATGAGGTGAGTGGCAGTCTGGGAGTCCTTAACATCTTCCAGATGGAAGGTGTACCATAAAGCAGAAAGCAGGGTTAGAGGCCAGGGAATTTCAGCTCCAGCCCTCAATCTTGATCTAGAGATGAAGACAAAATTGAATTGTTCACCTGTGGCCAAAAATTTAATCAATCATTCCAACTTAATGAGAACTCCATAAAACTCAAAAGAACAAGGTTTGGAGAGCTTCCAGATGGCTGGACCATGTGGAAGTGACTGGAGAGGTGGCATGCCTACATAGGACACAAGACCTGCATGCCCCTTCCCACATGTTGTCTTACGCGTCTCTGCTGTCTGCCTGTTCATGTGCATGCTTTATAATATCCTTTATAATCAAGGTCACTAAATGGTTCTCTGATTTCTGTGAGCTGTCATGGCAAATTAATCAAATCTAGAGAATGAGTTCTGGAACTTTCCTTGACAGCCAGTTGGTCAGAAGTGCAAGTGTCATCCTGGGACTTGCAACTGGTACCAGGAGTCAGGGAGTTCTGGTGCATTTGGGCCTTTGGCTTGTGGGAGCTTCCATGATTTCCAAGGAATTGTGTGAAATGTTAGGACATCCTGCTGCTATCAGCTGAGGAACAATTTGAGGGGTAGAAGAGACCTCCACAGAACTATTCTGCATGGGGAGGGTGCGGAGCTCTGTTTTCTGTTCCCATAACAAAATAATTGAGACTGAATATAAAGACAGGAGATTTGTTTAGTCCCTAGTTTCAGAAACTAAAACTCTAAACAGTATGGCACTACCTCCGGTGAAGGTCACCTTGGCCATGTCACACCATGACAGGTGGTATCACAGGTGGGATGGGGAGTTGGGGGGACAGAAAACCAGGGTAACAGCAGTGCTGGGCTGGCCACTTCTTTCTTCATCTTTATTTTTTATAATGACTCTCTCAAGTTTCCACAAAACCAATCTCATGCTCCACCAAAGGCAGTGCCCCAAGGTGACCTCCTATGAGGTGCCACAATTTTGCAACATCACCTTGTTGGGGAAGACATCGTTTCCAAAACGTAGACACTTGAGGGCCACATTCCACCATCTCTTAGCAGAGCAGACAGCATTGGTTTCCTCTGAGACCCACACAGGGCTCAGTGAATGTGGTCTCCTAGAAGGGCTCTTCTTGATATGAGTGTCACCACATATATCACAGCATTTTATTATCTTCAAAACATCTGCCACGATTGGAAATCATCAACGTCATCCTTTGTTTTTTATTATTGCTAAAAAGTGGCACCCAGGAAAACAGAGGTGTTATTAAGAAGCAGGGCATGTCTGCTCAGGGTGCTGGTGGCAGGCTGCCCTGCGCCTCTACAGTTCAGGCTCCGGAAGGTTGTTTGGCATCTTTAGATCCTAGTTTACTTCTGGGTAAAGGAGAGCATCAATGGGCAACAGAGTTGATGCAATAATTAAATGAACCACTACTAAATGAGTTAGTTATTCAGAGAAATTGTACTCATTCACTCTGTACCGTCTGCTCTGAATAGCAAGTGCTCGTTAAATATTTTTAGATGAGATGAACATCGGAATGAGCCAGAAAGGGCCATTAATTATGTGTTGTTCCGCATTATGCTAGGGATTTGGGAGATTAAAAATAGTCCCCAAAGATAAATCTAATTGGAGAGAAAAGAAGAGATGAGGCTGAGGAAACATCAGGAAAACTGTAGCAAAGTGTCAACACCAGAATGTTCTGAGAACACTGGGAGACTGGCCCGGATGATACCAAAGGCCACAGCTCAGGCAAGCAGGGGCAGGAAAGGTGAACTCTGCTGGTCCCAGGCTGAGGAAGAGGGAAAGAACCAGTGGCAGGGCCTTTCACTGGACAAATAGGTTCCCTAGGTGGGGTGGAGAACAAGATCTGTCATACTTGGTGGCCTCTAGCCCTTCCCTCCTCTCTAGCCCCTCCCTCCTCTCCCATGCTCCCTTCTTTGGACATTCTTTATGAGCAACGTTGACAGAGGTGAATGAAAAAAAAGTTGTGAGGAAGAATGGTCATGAGGGACACCCAGGCTGAGAGAGGTCAGGAAACAGGCCCTGAATTCAGGTCAGCATGTATTCATGAAGCGCTCACAGTGGGACATAGAGCTCAATCTCCAGGCACATGGCTAAGAAAGGTCTGGTTTTGCCCTTAGACATGGCAGCTCTTCTATCTAAACAGGGTCACAGTCACAGATACTTTGGACAGGGTCTTCACTGACCCAGTGGCTCAGATTCTCCCACAAGACCCAATCTACAATCAGGCATTCCCACAGATCCCTCTTATTTGGCTTATTAACTCTGAACTGGCAGGTTGTTTATTTATATTTGAGGTCACTTAAAATAGCATTATCAAAGAAAAGGAGAGACATCTCAATGGGTGAGATGCTTACTGGGCAAGTATGAGAATGTGAGTTCAGATCCAGGCACCCACAGAAGAATCCAACCATCGTTGGGAGGCAGAAACAGGAGAATCCCAGGGGCTCACTAGACATACCAGGCAAGCGCAGGAACACACACACCCATACCCAAGAGCATGCATGCACAAGTGCACACATAGACGTACACATACATGCGAAAATAAAAATAAATAAGATATTGGGATTATATCCTAAGAGCTTTAACTTCAATGGTGAGAGTCTCCTCTCTCTTGAAAAGGCTATAGCACTTATTTGTGTCTTGAAAGGTGCACTCTGAACCCTGTAGTCCACAGGAAGGCAAACATTTGAAAGTGCCACGTGGGAAGGGAGCACCCAACTCTGGGGCTTTTAGTCAGTTATGATCACCTGTTCTCTCTCTCTCTCTCTCTCTCTCTCTCTCGTTTTGGTTTTTGAGACAGGGTTTCTCTGTGTAGCCCTGACTATCTCTTTTAGAAACTGAGGCTGACATTCCACCCTGGCCCTCACCGAGGGGGCGGGGAGCTGCTGACACTCCCAGTGAAAGCTGCTGTCGGTTATTTGGCTGGACTATCACCACCGTTAAACCGTTAAACCTCTAATGAGTAAGCCCGCATTGATGACAGAGTGCGAAGCGCCCAGGGCCAGACCAGGTTAAACAGATTTCAGATCCCACAACTCTTCCGACTCTGTGATTCATTCCTGTTTCTAATAGAACCCTTCCCTCCAAGTAATGACAGTTTTCTTTTCTTAGAAACTCACCTTCCATGGTGGCCCTATCTCGTGCCTAAAGAAGTCAAACTTTCTAAGAGCTGGTGACCTAAGAAGGCTTTGCTAGACAGGACTTGTCTGAGTGTAGCTAAAATGTAATGGCTAGCAGGATCATGGGGGAGACCTTTTCTATTTTAAGCCAGGAAGGAGAAAGCAAAACAAAATAGACAAAAATAACCATACAAGATCATGGCTAAAATATGCAAAGAGGGGTGTCCACAGAAAAGGCACTGTTGGATTTGACACTGTATTTATGAAACACAGGAACACACACCACCAGTATGAATCCTAACAAAGCAAATGACAAATAATGCAAACCCCTTACTTAGGGTTTTCCTATACATCAGTTTCCTTACTGGAACAAAGTCTCAACATCAATAATCAAGAATTTCTTGTAAGAAAGAGGCCAGCAGGCCTGGCCACCACATCCCTAAGATGACACCTAAGAGTTGAAATTGAGAGGGATCTCAAAGGTGGGAAGGCCTTGTGCCTAGAAATATCATAGGCCTGCCTGCTGACATGGAAGCCTTGCAGTCTAGAGCAGCCTTCCCAAAACTGCATCATTTTGTAAGACTAGAGTGAAGCCTGCCTGTTGTCAGCAAGGAAATGAGGTTAGGGAAACAAGCGAGTCTTGCTATCTTACCAAGTGTTGTGGTGTTCTCTGGCCACCAGGGCCTACAAGCGATGCCCGGTGCTTTAATCTCAGGGTACTGCAGTGCAGCTGGGACACAGCTCTGCCAAGAGAAACTCCACGGTTGACTCTTGTGGAAGGCCACAGTCCCCAACACAGTTGCCCTCAATGCCAGTTGCAAGTGTAGTGTCTCTCAGGCCCCTGACACCTCTGACTAAATCGTCACCAGTTCTCTGCTTCCCCATAACACCCTGGGTTCAAGAATCCACTAGGATGATTCCCTGAACTCAGGAAAGCACTTTTGTTTGTGCTAATGGCTTTACAATGCAAACCAGGGCCAGAACATAAAGCTGCACACAGAGTAGACCTGAGTATCCCAAACTGTGCACCTCTGTGTTCAATCATGTGAAATGAAGACACTCCACCCTGCTCACATGTCCCTGTGTGCACAGAGGGTGCCCGCCTGAGCTTCAGGGGCCAGGCTTCTATGTTAGTGTTTCATTAGGTGCAATTGGAATCGATTCATCATCAGCCTCGTGACTTAACTTAATCCTCAGTCCAGCTTGCCTCTACTGCAGAGGTTGGCTACCTTCCAAGCTTCAGGGCCAGTCACAGGGCTGGCCCTTCTGATAGATGACCAGCTTGTCCCCTGAGTCATCTCATTAACATTAACTCAGGTGTGAGCCAAGGGGCTCTGCAGGAGTAACTCAGGCACCCTTATCTCTCTGTAGATTCCAAAGGGTGAGAGGTCATCTCCCACAACTCACAGAGGGGGAAAAAAAAAAATCAATTTACAACAAGTCCATAGCCATAAACACTATGGACCTGGGAGTCAGCCTTCAGGCGACTTCAGTGTGACACTGAGTGACTCCAGGAACCACTCTCAGCCTCTATTTTCTCATTTAGAAAGAAGTGATAACTTATCATTATACAAAGATCGGCCTCACTGGCTAGAAACGTCAGCAGGCTACTCCACGGCAGGACTATATTTCTAGTCACTACCCCAAACTACAGAAAGGGAAACAGGCCAAAATTAACACTAAGAATTTATGTTACCAAATTATGGTTTTAACACTCAGCTGAGTCTTTCACATTGCAACCCAAGAAGGGTTTTTGAAATCTGATATGTATGATTCAGAGCTGCTTCAACTAGCTCTGGTGACCAGAGTCAGGCAGGGCATAGCTACCAGGAGACAACAGCTCAGGTAGAGGTGATGTCCCCGTCCCGGCTGAGTGCCAAAGTCATTACTCTCTGGCCATGTTAACAGAAAGGAGCATATGTTTGTGTGTGTGGGCACCCGTTCACATGGACAGAGTTAGTGACCAATAACAAAAACTGATGGTTCAGCTGGGCAGTGGTGGCGCATGCCTTTAATCCCAGCACTTGGGAGGCAGAAGCAGGCGGATTTCTGAGTTCAAGGCCAGCCTAGTCTACAGAGTAAGTTCCAGGACAGCCAGGGCTACACAGAGAAACTCTGTCACAAAAACAAACAAACAAACAAATAACACAAAAACAAAAACAAACACTGATGGCTCTACAAGCTACATTGTACCAGAAAGTGAGCTGTCTCCCCATAGATATGAAATAGCCACTCTTTTCTTCATCCCATTATCTGTACAGACTTCTGTTCCCAAGCAGGCGAGTCACATCAGTACATATTTCACTCCTGACAAAATCACCCACAGATAATGGCTTTTGATGGGTAGAGTCCCCTGGAAGACACCATGTGGCCAGATGAGAAAGGTTCAAGAGCTCTGACGTGCTCTAGAAAGGTAAGGAAGAAAAGCTGCAGGAAGGAAGGAGCTGGGGCCTATTGAGTCACAAAATGATGTTCATGGTCCTCATGGGCTGCTTCCAGAGCCACCAGCCCACTACCAGTCAGTTCCATCCAGCCAAGAGTCCTGCATGGTGTGGAAAAGCTGTACACAGAGAACCAGGAACATGGTGACTCCTATGAGTCGCGTGTCAAGGTCATTATTTGGACAGTTTTGGAGCATCCTTTACAGACAATGTGGATGGGGGGGCTGGGGAGATGGCCCAGTAGTTAAAGTACAAGCACCAGAGCCATGAGGGTGTGAGTTTGCAGTCCTTGGCAACCCTATAAAAGCCAGGTGCAGTGGTACACACCTCAGGGCTTGGCTGGGCAAAGATCTTAGAGGGGGCTTCATGATCCAACCAATGTAGCCCAAGTGTGAGCCTAGGGTTCAGTGAGAGAGCAAGTCTCAAATATAAGTCAGAAGTCAGGTGAGACAGCTCAGCAGGGAAGGGCATGCTGCACATATGTGAGCGCCTGAGTCTGATTCCTGGACCCCTCTATGAAGGGAGAGAACAGATTCCTCAAAGTTATCCCCTGACCTTCATAGGTAGAGTGCACAAACATGCGTGCTCACATGTGCGTGCATGCATGCGTGTGAATGCACACACACACACACACACAAACACACCTCTTCGTCAATCTCAAAGCTCAATGCCTTTTTATGGTGACACTTCAGAGTCACATCCCCTACTTGTGGGGAGGCTGCCAGCCATCATCATCTGGGCACCTCCCTAGTTCCACGAAAACTCACCACAGTGGACTGGGTGTCTAGCTTTCCTTCGACTAAGAATAAACAGATCCACGGTATAAGTGCAGGCAGTGGACTTTTACATGACATGCAAAATTAATTATAATAAGTTCAACCCAACTTGTACTTTATCAGGGAAGACAAGCTAATTATTTGCTAGAGAATTAAGTCCTATTTAAACGGTATTTTACCTTTGCTAAAAAGGACTGGTGGGAATTCTTCCCACTCTGATTATATTCATGGTCCTGTGTCTCTGAGTTTGCTTAAAGACTTTGGGGATCTTAGTGGACGTAAAAATGGGACATGGGGGAAATAAATGTATATACTTAGCATCTCACAGAGTCTAGCTCTTTCTGTTTGCATGGACATTTTAATGTGTTTTATCAAGGCCAATGAGATATCTCAGAGGGTAAAGGTATTTGCTGCCAAGCTCAATAACCTGAGATCCTGGGATCCACATGGTGGGAAGTGAGAACAGAGTCTCACAGGTTGAATTCTGGCCTCCACACTTGTGCTGTGACATGTACATATGCATCACACACACACACACACACACACACACACACACATGCGCGCGCGCGCGCACGCCAAAGGTAATAATGGGTTTTATCAACAGTAATACTATGAGGAACCCAGAGATTGGATTGCTTGTAGCCCTGGCTAATCTTCCAGTTACACAGAATATATGGCTGCTTGGGACTTCCAAACTGCCTCCCCCCCACCTCCCCCCCCAAAAAAGATCAAACCCAGGGTCACAGCCCGTGTATCAAATGACATATAACACACACACGACTAAGCCAAGGGGCAGTGGGTCAAGGACAGGAACTTTCCCTTAATGCTGAGGACTTTGATTGGCAGCAGGATCTAAAAAGTGAAAGTGAATTAGGACAACAGAAAAGATAAATCCCAACAGGCTGACAGCTAGCATTCATTCCTCTAAAGGAGGTCAGAGTAAGATAGACGCTTCTGAAGCAGGGGGTTCCCTCCAGACCCTGCTCAGGTTTAAAATCCTGGATACCCGTATAACTTCCATTAAGAGGTAATTGATTAAGCAGAACGTGGCCACTAAACAGATGACAGCATTGAAGAAGAAAATCTATGATGACCATACAGGAAGTAAGGGAGCCTGCAGCATAAAGTGAGAATCAGCTAGAGTTTCTATATGAGAATCTGCAAAACATGCACATATATGGGTATGGGATGAAGAAGATATGTAAAAATGAAACTGCGGTGGTCAGGGCAGGGTTAGTAGATCTTTTTTTTTTTCCATTGTAAAATGTTCTTAATGTTCTAACATATTAACAGTTTGACTAACACTTAAAGTTTCTGCAGGTTTCTTAAAGAGAAATTGCCTGTGTTTTTTCCAGCATAGCACCAATTCAGAAAAAACAGAAGGACCTGTGTAGTCATCTGTCCACCTCACTGCAGTACTGACTCGTTTTGAAACAAGAAGATCCTGCAAGCAGTAAAGCTTCTCCTCTTGCTTTAATACTGATGTCAGATCATTTTATAGAACAATGCTACTTAATAGTCCTCATTTTAAAAAAAGTAGGTGGCTTATTAGTATAACTATTTTATATTATAATTACGGTGAATTTTTAATCAATATCAGCCTTTACAGGCTAGACATTGTTTACAGCACTTAAATAAACAACTAATTTATCTTTCCTAGCCCTCATCCCACGTGAACATCATTATCTCCATTCTCACAGATGTGCCAACTGAGGCACAGAAATGTTCCCTTGTCCAAGTGTGAAATGACAAGATCAAAATTCCAAGTCATCATCTGCCTCAGAATCGTGGCTCCTAACGACCAGCTTCCACTTCCTCTGAAGAGAATAAGTACATTTCTAATAGGAAGGCTGGATAGGTTATAAGGCTGGACAGAATCATAGGTTCACCAAGTAGCTCTGGAGGGTCAGGTTTGATGGGGCATGACTGCAGCCTCGGCAGACAGGAAGTAGAAGAAGCAGGAGGTCAGAAGCAGCAGTGACAGTGAATTCAAGGCCAGCCTGGGCTACATGAAACCCTGTCAAAAAGTGAGAGAGGAAAAAAGTCTCAGATTGGGAGAGGGAGCGTGGAGGGGGGAGAAGGGAGGACAGGGGACCTGAGACGTTTGGGTGAGGTGATAATACCTTATAGTTGGCCTTTGAGTTTCCATGTTTCCAATATGTGACGCTGGGTGCCTGATCCAGGGACAGGAGCCTGCCTAAGAGTATGAGACTCTCTACACAAGCTCCTAATGTCACGTAACTACCTACTCCCTCCAACTCCTAATGGTATCTAAGCCTTGGACCGACCGAAGGAGGGAAGAGCAGACAAGATGGAACAAGAAAAGAGAGGTCAAAACCCAGCAACCAAGCAACAGTCAGATGCTGGGTCCGTGGGTTTGTCTCAGAGGATTTGATTCCTCAAAGCAAAACGACAGCCTACTAGACAATTACACACAGGATGGAAAATTTGTAATTTACATCCCAATCCCCACTAACTAGACAGCAAAAGCCAGAGATCTGAGCATTCAGGGATGGAGCCACAGGACCCAACCACATCTTCTGCTGACTCATTCTTCCTAGCTCTACACCCGCCTTTCTTCTCTGCATCCAGCGCCCACTATGGAGAGTGGGCTATATTAACACCTTTAGATCTGTATTACTGAGGTTCCAGACATTTAAAAATAGACTAATTAGAAGCTCCGTTATAAGATGCTCAGGTTCCACCATGTACCAGGTCAAGGGCCTGAACCTCCATGATGACACAGGACACTGACAGTACAGAAATGCTTCATAAATACCAGAAATAGCATCGCCATTTCAAAGGTTTCTCTAATTGAGTTACTACTAAAAACAAATCAGAAAACCAAAAACTTCTGACACATTATACAAGTTTCCAGAGTCTGAGATATAACCCGGGTTAGGATCACTTGCAAAGTCAGCTATAAGGACAGAGCAGGAGACTGTTCTTAAAAAAAACCACTGGGATTTTTACCAGGAACAACCAAGGAATTGGGGGAAGGAAAGTCATATTTAATGGAATGCATCTCCGAGACAACACACTCATCAAGGAGACACACAAACCATCTTTAAATAGAAATGTGATTGGCCTTAAAGGTACTTATACTTGAAACCAACCATAGGACTCATTCTTTTCAAAATCTCACCATTTAAAAAGTAAAGTGATTTCTTTATATGAATGGAAGTACAAAACCCAAGAAACGGTCTGTTTTTCTTCAGTAACTGTCTTCAAAGAAATCTGCTCTAGTCTTACCATTTCAAGTGAAAACTCAGCCTGGGACTGAACCCTTGGGCCCAGAACTCAAACTTGAGGGCAGAGGTCTACAGCTGTCACCTATCTCTCAGTTATGACTGAGCTCCTCCATCCCCCCCATGCCTCCTGCCCCCTCCTCCCATATGACTGAGCTCCTCCC
>JADRCH010013878.1:0-29191 GCA_019843965.1 Rhynchomys soricoides | reverse complement strand
TTTTTTTTTTCTTGCTGTTGTTGTTGGTTTTTTTGTTTGTTTGTTTTGTTTTGTTTTCTACTGGTCTTCTTGGAGGGCCAAGAGCTTCAAGGAGGTGATTTAATCCCAAGTGTCTGACCTCTTATTCAGATTAACTCTTTCATTCCTTTGAATTTTAATTTTAATGTGTTGCCTGAAGATAGTAGAAACTTGACAGGGTGGAGTCTAGTCGGAGTGTTTAGGTTTCTAGGAGTGGGCCATTAAAAGATAGGTTTTGTGCCCATTCCTTTTGTCTTCTCTTCTTTGTTTCCTGACCACGATTAGATGAGCAGCTTCATTCCCCACCCTGATGTAACTTACCACAAGTCCAGGAACAAGTATAGTTAAACCACCGGCCAAGTCTTTCCTCCTTTAACCTGTTTCTCTCAGGCATCAAATCACAGCAACAGAAAACTGACTAGCGCTGGACTCGGGTTTTGAGTTTTTAATTTTCATAGCATCTGACTTAGGAAGGATATATGTGAGAATGGAGACGGCAAGGAGTGTGCAAATAGAAGAAGTGTTGTCCAACTCAGAACTGATTGGTGTCCTCGGTCAAACTGACTAGAATGGGACCTGGGGACAGATGGGTCTATTGAGTCCCTGGTTGTTAAGCATTCCTGTTTCTGAAGCTCAGTGTGATCATTCTCAGCAGACACCAAATGCCTGCTTCAGTAGAGTTTTTAGGGGGAGTTTTTAGGGGGAGTGTCCTGATACAAATGGCAGTTGTCACTTCTATACCCGGATCTAAGGGCTTCTGAGACAAAAGAGGCCAGAAATGGGTTTCTACGGAAATTGAGGGAATTAATGCTGACAGATGTTTAGAGACATGCTCAGAGGCACCCTATCCAAACCTAGAAGTCCAAAACCAAACACTGCAGCCAGCTTACAAGAACACAGACTTCTTACCCTTCATGAGTTTAAGCCAATGCCAGCTTCCTCCAGATGGTTTAAGCACACAGTTAACTTGACAGGACTGCCAGAGCCAGATGTGTGAGCAGACTGACTCAGCTTGTTTGTATGAAGATGTTTGGGGATGAGATTAACATTTGAATTGACTGACTTTGAGTAAAGAGACCACCACTCCCAAGCCTGTGGGTGAGCCTTATCTAATAAACCAAATGTCTGCTCGAGGCAAAGGACTGACGATCTCTCTCAACTAGGGGGAATTCTGCCATTTGATTTCAACCTACGGTTGACTTCCGGTCCAGGGTCTCCACCCTGCTGGCTGACCACCTAACCCTATAGATTCTTTTGAGTTTTGCCATCTTTCATATGGCATGATCCAATCCAAGGAAATTTTTTCTCTCATTCTCTGAGAGGGAGGAAGGGAGGGTGAGGAGGGGTGGGGAGAGATTGACTCTTTCATCCCAACTTAGGCTTCTTCTCTTGGTGGCGGGACACAGCCTGAGAGATGAGGTTATATTGTGCCTGCCTTCCTCCCTTGCCCTACTAAAAACATACTTGAGTTCACTACCATTTTTTATTTACAGGGGTTTAAAACTATCTTGAAAGATGATGAAGATACATTTACAAAACTTGGGACTGATACAGAAGACAGACACTTCTCTCTACCGTTTACTAGGAGAAAGTAGACAATCCAGGTGAGCTTTCTGTCTGTGGGATTCTGAGGCGATCTGGAGATCCGACATATAAGTACAGATAAGTTTATAAGCCTCTGATTTGTGACAATCCTGCCCAAGGGAAGGAAGAGAGAGATAGTCTCCTTTTCCCCAAGTGCCTATCTAATCATTCTGAATTTTTTGAACACGTCAGGAGTTCCCACTGTACAAGTACAGATTACCTTCTGAATTTTATAACATGTATTAAAGAATGCCACTTTAAATCTCAGTATCATTGTTGACATCTTATTTTGTTAGTTCTCCTTACTTCTGCTTCTCCAAGTTAATTAGCGTGCTGTGGACTCTGTGTAATCTTAGTATGGGCCCACAGACTGGCTTAGCTAGCTGGGCTCACAAAAGCTAACAGCAAAGCAGAATTCTTTCTTTCTTTCTTTCTTTCTTTCTTTCTTTCTTTCTTTCTTTCTTTCTTTTATTTGGTTTTTCGAGACAGGGTTTCTCTGTGTAGCCCTGGCTGTCCTGGAACTCACTCTGTAGACCAGGCTGGCCTTGAACTCAGAAATCCGCCTGCCTCTACCTCCCGAGTGCTGGGATTAAAGGCGTGGGCCACCACTGCCCGGCTGCAGAATTCTTTCTATTTTCAAAGCCCTGATGTCCCTGTTTTCACCAGTTGTCTTTTAGAATGTGCAGTCTGTGTGGCTATGCATACAATATTTGTCTGAATCCTATCTGGGTTCAGGTACACTGGAAACTATTGGTCCATTATCTGGGCCAGTGTCTCTCCCAACACCTAGATCACCAGGGGACTCAATACAGGTCAGGAGACTCTATATTTCCTGTCCAAAGTTGCACTGACTTAATTTTTTTTTTCCAGTAATAGGAATCAAACCTAGGGCCTTGCTTATGATACTCAAGCACCTCACCATTGAAATGCTCCCCCAAACCCCTTGGTGGTGACTTTGATGTTGCTGGTGCACATACCAGACTAGTTATATCTAACAATACCTTTTTTTAAAAAAAAAAAAAATTATTTATTTTATTTATGTGAGTATACTTTTGCTGTCTTCAGACACATCAGAAGAGGGCATCAGGTCCCATTACAGATGGTTGTGAGCCACCATGTGGTTGCTGGGAATTGAACTCAGGATCTCTGGAAGAGTAGCTGGTGCTCTTAACCAATGAACCATCTCTCCAGTCCTAGACTAGTTATATCTAAATCCATGCTGTTAGATAGGAAGCCAGTAGCCATATGTGACTAACCACTCAAACTATACCCAGTCCTAATTAACAGCTAATAAGGTATAAAATATGGCTGTCACATGTCACAATGAAAAAGCACCTCATTATATTTATTTGCTCAATTATTGTATTAGTCAGAGTTCTCTGGAGCCACAGAACATATGGAATGCCTCTCTATGAGGGGAATTTATTATGATGATTTACAGTCTGTAGTCCAACTTCCCAACAATGGTCAGCTATGAATGGGAAGTCCAAGAATCTCGTAGTGGTCCAGTCCCACAAGGCTAGTTGTTTCATCTGATCTTCTGTAGAAGTAGATTCCAAAGACTTGCTGGCAAGTAAGTGCAAGCAGGCAAAGAAGAGAGAGTAAATCTTCCTTCTTCCAAAGTCCTTATGCAGGTCTCTAGTAGAAGGTGTGGCCAGATTAAAGGTGTATTCTACCACGCCTGGAACTTGTTTTGTCTCAGGCTGACCTTGAACTCAGAGGTCTCCTAGCCTTAGTCTCCTGGGATTAAAGGCGTGTACTACCTTCCCTGGGCCTAAGCTTTTCACAGTCACTAGGTCTCAAGATCTCCAGGCCAAGATCCAGGTCAGAAACTTGTGTCTTCCAGCCTCAAGATCTGGATCACAGGTGAGCCCTCCTCTTCTGGATTGTAGTTCATTCCAGATAAGGTCAGGTTGACAACCAGGAATAGCTATTACAACTATACACTGCCCCACATTACACAGTGTTGGCAGTAGCTGGTTGGGATACTGTCTAGTTGGCTCCTGATAGAGGTCACATCTCTTCAGTGCCTTTTCCATTCCTGTTCCCAGATCCTATGAAGCATACAGTGAGGATTTCTTTGATAAGACTGAAATTACTTACCCAGGAACACATCTTTAATAACAGTTCTGGAAAAGAACACACTGGTCATGTCTTCCAGACATTTGTGGAAGAAAAAGACTACAGGAAGAAGTGTATGGAGAATTGGGAAGGAGAACTTAGAGAAGATGAGGAGATAGCTTAGTTAGTAAACACAAGCATGAGGGCCTGGGTTCAAATCCCCAGCAGCCAGCCTAGCCTAACAGTGAGCTACTGTTTACTGAGAGACCTTGTCACAAAAACCACACACAGTGGTGTGCTTCCTCCCAGACCCCAGTTTAGGCACAGACAGCACCCAAGCACCCATTTTCACAGAGAGCCTTTATTAAGTGGGGAAGAAAAATCAAGTGGCTGATTGATTTTCCCAGAGACAGGATTTCTCTGTGTAGCCCTGGCTGTCCTGGAACTCATTCTGTAGACCAGGCTGGCCTTGAACTCAGAAATCTACCTGCCTCTGCCTCCCAAATGCTGGGATTAAAGGCTTGTGCCACCACTGCCCGGCCCAAGGCAACTCTTATAAAGGGAAACATTTAATGGGGTTGGCTTACAGGTTCAGAGGTTCAGTCCAGTATCATCAAGGTGGGAACATGGTAGCATCTAACCAGGCATGGGGGAGGAGTTGAGAATTCTACATTTTGTTCTGAAGGCAAACTGGAGGTGACTGGCTCTCACATGGCTATGTGGAGGGTCTCTAAACCAACTCCCACAGTGACATACTTCCTCCAACAAGGCCACACCCACTCCAACAAGGCCACACCCACTCCAACAAGGCCACACCTACTCCAACAAGGCCACACCTGCTCCAACAAGGCCACACCCACTCCAGCAAGGCCACACCCACTCCAGCAAGGCCACACCCACTCTAACAAGGCCACACCTACTCCACCAAGGCCATATCTACTCCAACAAGGCCACACCTCCAATAGTGCCACTCCCTAGGCCAAACATATTCAAACCACCTTGGTTGTCTTGCATCTTAAGTTCTATGCTGTATGTATAGACAGAGGGATGCTCCAGGAATATGGGGGAAGATTGTGGAGCCTGGAAGATGCTAGAGAGGCCATACTGACATGGACTCACCATTCTTTAGCCGGATCTTGTATGTTCACCCACCCTCTCCGAGAGCACATTGAAAACAATGGTCGCTGAGAATATCTTTCAAAGTAAGAATCCTACCCTTCCTCCATACAGGCTTGTCAGCTATTTGTAACGTTTCCCTGGCTTCTCCCTCTTCCAGCGGTACATCACCACACGCATGCTTACTAATCTATTGCCATTTTGATGTCTGCCCTTGACTTAGAGCTGATTTATTTACTCATTGTTGTCTCTGAGTTCTTGAAGATATAATTTAGAGTCTGGCCACAGCAGATGAGCAGGCCCATCTACTACTTCCCCTGCTGTGGGGCAGAGGGAGGGGAGCAGGAGGGCAAAGTGGCACAACCACGAGGAGCCAAAAAATAGATTACGGCTGGAAACTCCCGTCTTGATGTGGCCCAGGGGCCACAGGTATATTTGGCCGGCCCCTGACTGACATAATTATTATTGCCAGAAATTAATTTTAGCAAGAACTTGAAAGGAGGACATGGGTGATTAAAGCTCGAATAATAATCATCTTTTAAAAAGTCTGGGTTAATGAATCTGTAACTCAGGCAGAAAATGAAATAATAAAGGAGGCTGTGAGTGTTCTGGGGCCAGCACGTGGGCCTGAGCTCTGAAAAGTAAGAGATTTGGCTGTGGCTCCAAGTAGGGCAAGGTTGGATCCCACGGCCCCAGAAAGCTTAAGGAAAGGAGATAGCACTTACTTTACAGCGGGGTTGCTTCTGTAACTGAAAATGTGTATGAAGTAAAACTTCACAAAGCAGGGGTGTGTGTGTGTACAGTCTGAAAACAGCAACAACAAAACCAAGAGTCAGTCTTTGGGGTCCACCTTGACACAGTGTGTCTTTGTTGTGTATCACTGATCAGCACATGCTAATTAACTTGCCAGGGAACTTCCAGGGCTTCTCCTGTCTCCATCTTCCACCTCTCTGGGGGAGAGTTTGGACGATAGAGGCCTTGTCCAGCCTTACACGGGGTTCTTAGGATTCAAACTCAGGTCCTCGAGTTTGTATTTTTCCCAGTGAGGCAACTTCCTATTTCACCAAACAATGTTTTAAGTTCACTCTGAGTATCTGTGTGTGAGACAGTCCACTCGCTCCTTTGGAAGAGGTCTGGGGGTAAGACTAGTCTGCTGGGACCATTTTGGCTCTTCATGGTGTTTGCTTTGATTAGGTCCAGGTACAGTCTGATTGGTGGATGTCCTGCTAGTTGTAAAATATATTCTCTGAGGGTATAGAATTTCCTGCCTTTAGCTGGCTCAGGGTTTAGCAGATGAGAGACTCGAAGATGACTCTGATTAAAGCTCTTTAGATCGTCACAACAATGCTTGGGTGTATTCTCCCAGCCCTGTTTTGCAGAGAAGAAAGCAGGAAGTTCAAGAGACAAGGGAAAAAAAACGATCTTTCACATTCCACAGAGCAAGAGCCTCTCCTAGTTTGTCAACATCTGATTTTACCCTCAGAGCTAGCCCTCATTATCCATGGCCTCCCTTTTGGAAAGGGAAGGTTAACTGCAGCTGTCCACACCTCATTTTGGAAGTTCTTGATTTTCTAAGCCCAGGTTTTCATATCTGACAACTATACAGAGCTCAGCCTTCCAGCCCTACCACTTCAATTAAAAAAAAAAGAAAAACTTCTAAAAGATTCAAGAAAAGAAACAAACTTCCCCAAAGCTTAGATGATATACACCCAAGTTATGGAGTTCTCAAGCCTCCTTCTCATAGGAATTGATATGTAAGATTACACAGAGAAAGAACCAAAAAGCATGACAGAATAAGAGAATGGGCCACTGAGCAGAGAGCAAGCATCCAGTGATCTGGGCTCATTTCCATTTCAGAACAAGACTTAGTAAGTCCCCATCGTTCAGCATTGAAGGAACAGGAAGAGGTATCCCTCCTGTTGACACTGGTAAAAAACAGGTTTAAAAACGGAAACACTTATATTCACAGAGGTAAACCTGAGTCTTCGGAAAATCCCATCATGAAGAGCGCCATCAATTCAAGAGATAGCAACTGAACAAATGAGCTCTCGAGTGAATGATCCCAGAGTGTGAGTATCTGGATTCCCTGAGAAAGATGTAAAGGCTTTTTACATCTTTACATCTGGGACAGGCTTTTCCACCCATGCCCCAGTTCCTCAATAACTACTCTAAAGGCTATATTATTTATTAAATTCCTAGGCATAAGCTAGGCTGGCTCCCCGACTAGCTCAGAACTTATATAAACCTGTTTATACTAGTCTATGCCGGCCACGTGGCTAGCTACTTCTCAGTTTCATACATTCAACTTCCTCTGAGTGGGTCGGGGATCGCCTATGCTAGACTCTTTCCCATAGTTCCTAGCTCCCTGCTGGATGTTCCGCCTTCTA
This sequence comes from Rhynchomys soricoides, assembly GCA_019843965.1. Classification (NCBI taxonomy): domain Eukaryota; kingdom Metazoa; phylum Chordata; class Mammalia; order Rodentia; family Muridae; genus Rhynchomys; species Rhynchomys soricoides. The sequence goes on along the minus strand of JADRCH010013878.1, from coordinate 22,025 downwards.
TTCTCCCCTTTCCTACAGACCATAGGCTTTTCATTGACCGGTGATACTTACGCACATAAAGATTATCCATACAGAGCCCAGAAATGTGAATGATTTGGTGGCTTTGTCCCCGCAATTGTCACACACTTAGCCACCTTTCAATCTCTAACCCAACCTCTCCAGTAATTTCTTCCTGAGACCCAACAGAATGACTATGTCAAGAGAACGAGAACTTTGAAATTGCCTATGGCGGTGGCCCGCTCTTTCCAAGAAAGGCAAAGGGGACTTAAGGAAGTAAGATATCTTGTTCAGGGGCAAGAGAGAGGCTAGTTACACATTAATGTCAGAGATGCCAATTTCTGGCTTTTGTCTCTTGCTTGTGTGATTTCTGTTTGAAATAGTCTCACTATCCAAATGCCTGTGGAAGCTGTAACACCACTCGGCATTGTAGTGTCAGTCACAGAAGGAGGCCATTCTATTAGCATTGCTTAGTAGAACACCTTGCTCTCTATGAGACACTTGGTTATTGAGATCCCAGGCTACATGTGTTCAAGGATCCCTGGCATGTATTTTAAAGGCCCCCCAGAATAAATATCTCATACTGTGAGGCAAGGAGGCGTATTCCAGTCGATCTTATGAGTAATCCTTAAGAGAACGCTAACTGTGCTTACCATCGGAGTGGCACCATCTGGCTTGTCTTGCTTGCTCAGTGATTCACTTCCCACAGCTTAAATTTCCACAGGGCAAAGCTATTTGCCTATTGTGTACAACCCTGAATGCCTGATACAACACTTACAGCCTCCTGTAAGTGGTCTGGAACCAAGGAGGTGCAGGATAAGTTTCTGATGGCTACAAAATTTGATTTTTGCTAAGCATCATGGTCCACTTTTAACCCCAGCACTCAGGAAACAGAGACAGGCAGATCTCTTTGAGTTTGAGGCCAGCCTGATCCACATTGCAAGTTCTAAGCTAGCCAAGGCTTCATAGTAAGACCCATCTCAAAAAAAAAAAAAAAAGGTTCTTAATTGTTATTTCAGGAAATTCCTGGCCCTGGCTCATCTTTGCCACAGTATCCAGCAACAGAGATGCTTCTCTTGACTAAGACTGTTTCCTTGAGTAACACAGCTGCATAGCTACAAACCACCCCTTCCTGATTTGACTGGCAAAGGCAGTTAGCCGAGACAGCTGGGGTTTTCCCATCTCCTTCTGATGAGTTCAAAGCACTCAGCCCACAGTGAGAAAGTTCCTTCCTACTATGGCTATATGTCTTTCACATACCATAAGACTATTTGGTCCCCATAAGATGTTGGTCCCAATGATTTACATTAGTTATTTTTCTCATAGCTATGACAAAGATACCCAACAAAAGCAAGTTCATGAACAAAGGAGGGATTATCTTGTTTTATGATTGGGGGTACAGTCCATCATGGTGGGGAAGTCAGGACAGCAGCATGAAGCAGCTGCTCATGCTATATCCCCAGTAAAGAAGCAAAGAGATGAAAGCTGGTGTTCCACTCACTTTCTCCAGGACCACAGCCAATGACAGGATGCTGCCCATATTTAAGGTAAGTCAAAACAGTCTGGAAACTTCCTCAAAGACATGCCCAGACACCTGTCTCCTAGGCGACTTTTAAATCTTGTCAAATTGATATTGTTAGCAATCATGAAGTTCCATCACCTGATATCCTAAGTAGCCTAGCATATGTTCATGCTGTGATGTTTGCACAATGACAAAATTGCCTAGCAAGGTACATGTCTCAGAACCTATCCCTGATGGCGTTAAGCCATCCCCGATCGTTAAATACAGTAGTAAGAAATAAATAAATGATTGAGTTGGTGGCAGTGGTACACACTTTAATCTTAGCACTGGGTAGGCAGAGGCAGAAGGATCTCTCTGAGTTTGAGGCCAACCTACCCTACAGAGTGAATTTCAGGACAGCCAGAACTACACAGGGGAACCCTGTCTCGGAAACAAACAAACAAACAAATAAACAGTATTAGTTTATTTAAAATGTATACATTTATTTATCCACTCAGTGCGGCTGCTATCTACTCGGTGATAGCTGAGAGCTTGACAAGTTTTAGTCTCTGTTTTTGTACTCTGAGATGGTTCAAATCTTATCAGGAGCCCATGGGACAGAAGAATGGCGGGCTGGGTTCCTGTCCACTCCACTCAGCTCTAGACCGTTGATTAGTCCGTTCTGCCTTGATTTCACAGAGCCATTCTGATGGCATAAGGAGCATGTGAGCCTGCCCCAGGCTTCTGCACAGTTCACAGAGTGGAGCTGGTTCTCACTCTTCACCCCTCTGTCCTCTGCTGTCTTACACTTTCCCATCTGCCAGCTCTGGCCACTTACGTCTTAGCATGTGATGCGTTGGTTACACAAAATGGCAACAGTAATAAGAGCCCAGGATTTCCTGCCATCTTTCGTGGTCAGCCTCATCCAGTCTTCATTGTAAGCCTAAGCAGTATAGAATCACTGGTTGCCAGGCCAGACATAGCAGCACACTTGTAACTCTTTACAGGGAAGGCTGAGGCAGGATCGTTGAGCTCAAGACCAAGTTACACAGTGAGTTATGCAGCAAGAACCTGCGTCAGTAATACAAAGGAAACAAGAATAAGATAAACCAAATATCTTATATAAATTAAAACCAGGGCAGAGGAATCAGAGGTAGGAGTAGGGAGAAGCCAGAACAGATCAAATAGTTTACCCAAGGCCGCGGAGCCCAGGTGTTGGTCTTCTTGCTTTCTTTATTTCTTTCTGATGCATGTTTTACACAGTGTTTTTGAAAAGTAATTGGTTACCCCCTTGCTTAAGATACATGACTGCTAGCCGGGCAGTGGTGGCGTGCACCTTTAATCCCAGCACTTGGGAGGCAGAGGCAGGCGGATTTCTGAGTTCGAGGCCAGCCTGGTCTACAGAGTGAGTTCCAGGACAGCCAGGGCTACACAGAGAAACCCTGTCTCGGAAAAACCAAAAAAAAAAAAACAAAACAAAGATTCATGACTGCTATCTCTCTTTGAATAGAGCTCTGTCTTTCCTGGGATTGTCCCATAGAATCAGCTTGCTGTCCTCACTCTGTCTCCTGTCTTGCACTTTCTCCTTCACTCACTAAGTTTCAGTCCACCTATTTCTGGAGAAGACCAGCCACCTTCTGGTGCCATCTCATTTGAGCTGCCTTGGGCCATCCAAGAACAAGAGCTCTTTGCTAGCTCATTGCCCAGATGGCTCCTTTCTTCCTGCAACTGTGAGCTTTAATGTCACCTTCCTAAGGGCCTTTTAAAAATAGAAATGTTTCTCTTATTTATTTTATTTTTGTTGTAATAAATAACATTCTGAAATAACTTGTTTGTAGGAAATCTGAATTTTCTTTTTTCTTTTCTTTTTTCTTTTGGAAAGTTCACTTTTTCCTTGAACACCTGTTTTCACATTATTTAGAGTTCATCAAGTAGTTACTGGATGACTGAGTGTAGGATCTGATTGATTCATGAACAGATGCCAAAAAAGTCAATAAATTAAACTTTGGGTCCAGTACTTGCAAAGAGTCCAAGCAAAGTGTCCACATTGTCACAGAGTTTCAAGAAAGGGTAAAAATCTGGAGATATTTAAACTATTGCTGGTTAGAACTAAGGAGATCTTTGGCATGGTTCTTATAGATAGGTTGAAAGTCAGACAGGTGTCTAAGAATACTGACCGTCTCTGTGGACCTCACAACTCACTTGCTGTGACACAAAGGGGTAAGGTCACAGCATCAGAAATGAATGGACTCTGGAGAAGGGACATGGTTTGAGGTGCATGGCACCAGAAAGTACTGTTTCCAGTTCTTCAGATCCTACAGGTTTTTACAAAACCTCCATAGAATTTACCCAACTCCGATAATAGTTTTAACAATGCATCTGGCATCGTTAGACGAGGAGAAATCTGAAACTTCCTTCAATTGTCATTAATTTTAAAATGTATAATTATGGATCCATGGCATTATGTGTTGTATAGCACGGAATAAGGCTTAATATGTGCTCATTAAAAACCAGAGTGCTTAGAAAGTTGAGAGGAGGTGGGTGGACTGGAGTGTGTGACAGAACCATCCGACTGCATTAGAAATGTGTGACATGGGACTGGAGAGAGAGCTCAGCCGTTAAGAGCATTTGCTGCTTCTGCAGAGGACCCGATTCAGGTCCCAGCACCCACATGATGGCTTACGACAGGCTGTAACTCCAGTTTCAGTAGATCCAGTGACCCCTTCCAGCCGCCAGGGGCATCAAGTATGAAGGTGGTGCAGACATTCATGTACCATATAAAATTAAAACAAAATTAAACAACAACAGCAGAGAAGAGGTGCATGAAAGGAATTCATCAAGAAAAATAAGACGAGGTTATGGTGATGTACTATGAACCCAAACTCTTCGAGGTTGAGAACAGCCTGGTCATAGAGAGTTCCAGGCCAGCCAGGGCTACAGAGTGATACCTTGTCTCAGACAGAAAGGAAGGGGGCTGAGAGGAGCTGGAGCTGGCTTATGTAACTATGGGAATAGGAGGGGCTGGAATCGGTAAGACTCAGGTAAAGGCTTCCTCAAGCACCATACTCCTGCAAGCCTTTGGATCCCAAAGGCTGCCACTGTAGAGGGGCTGTGGCCATGCCTTACCTTATATCTGGACCTTCTCCAAGCTGCTAAACTCCCAGCAGGGAACAGCTCCAAGATAAGGTGGAACAACAGGACTGGTGTCCTAAATTCTTGCCTTAAATTCAATCTGGTAGCTGCAGCTAACTAACCTGCTAGACAGAGACTCCACCCCTCTAAACGCAGGGACACCTGCCTGCCCTGTAAGTCTTCAGATGTATGGTTGTCCTCTTGTTTGGGGGTTGCTGGTGGATCTTTTATCTCAGCTTCCTCTATTGCAAGTGACCAATGTCATTAAAGGATCTGATCTCCTGAAATCCAAATTTCTGTGGGTATTGTCTTAGCCAGGGTTTCTATTCCTGCACAAACATGACCAAGAAGCAAGTTGGGGAGGAAAGGGTTTATTCAGCTTACACTTCCATGCTGCTGTTCATCACCAAAGGAAGTCAGGACTGGAATTCAAGCAGGGCAGGAAGCAGGAGCTGATGCAGAGGTCATGGAGGGATGTTCCTTACTGGCTTGCTTGCTTCTCCTGGCTTGCTCAGCTTGCTTTCTTATAGGACCCAGGACTACCAGCCCAGGGATGGCACCACCCACAATGGGCCCTCCCCCCTTGATCACTAATTGAGAGAATGCCTTACAGCTGGATCTCATGGAAGCATGTTCTCAACTGAAGCTCCTTTCTCTGTGATAACTCCAGCTTGTGTCAAGTTGACACCCAAAACCAGCCAGTACAGGTACGTTCTAGCAATTACTGAGAGGGATTATCAACTTGGCTTAAGAAGCCAGCACTTTAAATAAAGACTAACCTAGATGTGGCTGTGAAGGAAGTTTTTGGAAATGGTTAAACAACTGGTAGGATATAAATAACAAAAAGATTCACTCCCTAATGTGTGTGGGCTTTTTCCAGTCAGTTGGAAGTTCTTGAGAGCAAAACTTTACCCTATGGACTTGCTCTATGGATTTCAGACTTGCCAGTCCCCACAGTAGCATGAGCCAGATACCTTAAAATCATATATCATCTCCCCATCTCTATCTATCATCTATCTATCATCTATCTATCATCTATCTATCTATCATCTATCTATAATTGTAATATATGTTTGCATGTATATGTACATGTATAGACAATCTTATACCATAGTTATAGATAAAATATGGATTATATATTATATGCAAGAAATAAACACACCATGCATAATATATTTTCTGTTTCATGTTCTGCCTGGTGCAGGTATTAAAATCTTCATTATGATATATTTGCCTATTTCTTCGCTGTACATTTTTTGGAAAATGTTATGCTTATGGGTATTTTGTCTTCGTATATGTCTGTGCACCATATGCATGCAAGAGGCCAGAAGAGGAAAATGACCCCCTGGGACTGCAGTTAGTCGTGTGCCATGTGGGTGCTGGGAATCAAGCTCAGGTCCTCTGCAGGAGCGCCAGTGATGTTGACCACTCAGCCATGGCTCTGGTCCTATGTCTATTTCTTCTCTTAGTTCTTACATAATATTTATTATTTGTGGCACTCATACTTAGATTGTCCCATCTAGATTGTCTTCTCTTACTATCAATACTTCCATGTATTGCGAATAATCACTGTTTCCTTTGTCTAAATATCAATATAAACGCACAAGTACATAAGAGTGTTGCTTATACTGTACACTTCCTTTCATCTTTCACTTTCTACTTATTTTGCTCCCTATTAAGTAGCATATAGTTGTATGTTGCATTTTTTATTCAGTCTGATAGCTTTTTAATTGTACAGTTAAATCCATTTATTGTTAAAAAATTATTTATAAAGTTGGGTTTTATCTGTAATCTTGCTGTTTATTTTATATTTATTTCTATGCTTTCTACCCCTGTCACTTTATATTTATAAAATTTGATTCGGAAGTAACTGAAGAATTTAAATATTATGATTTTCTATGGTGTGTTAAATATAGTTCTCAGCTTTGTTTAAGAAGCAAGATATTTTACATTCACTATGGAAAGATGTTTTTCCCCAGACTATTAACAGGTGGCTAGCTGACTCTTTCCTTTCATAACTTCAAAAGCATTGTTCTAGTCTTCTGAAAATAAGTCATCAGAATTGTTTTTTACTATTTACCTAGTATATAATATTCTTTTAACTGATTCCTTTATTTTTAGAATACTTTTAGGGTGATAGAAAATACATGAGCAAGAAAGGACTTGAGGAATGGTCACAGCCTTTGACAAAAAAGAGGACAGCCATTACAACCCTACAGTGGGAACTTTCCTGTATCTGACCTCCCCTAGGACACATGACCCTGTTTGTTCTCTCTCACAGGCATGTCATCATATACAGTCTTATTCGTCCTCTCTCACAGATCTGTGTGCCTCTGCCCCTTTTCCATGGGTGTCTGGCCCAAGACGCCAGCGGCAGGAATGGCTTGACACGGTGACGTATTTCAGCAAGGGGAAGAGCAGACTCCGTAAGATGGCTGCTTGGACTCCCTTTCTACTACTAGGACAAGTGTCATAACCCAAAGCAACGTTGTGAAGGGACATTCATTTTATCCTCCAGGTAGTGAGGGAAGTTAGGACAGGAACTCAATTATAAACTTGAAGACGTATCTGTTTGCTATTCTGTACAGTATTGCTTCTGACCAAAGGACTTATAGGCAAGGAAGACAGCAGAAATCACGAGGAACACTACCTGCTGGCTCAGCTAGTTTCTTTATACTTCCCAGGACTACCAGCCTAGGGGATGGTGCCAGCCACAGTGAGCTGGGCTTTCCTACTCCAATTAACAAGCAAAATAATACCCCACAGATATACACACAGGTCAGTCTGATCTAGACAGTTCCTCAGTTGAGGGTCTTCTCTCAGGTGCCTCTAGGTCATGTCAAGTTAACAGGTAAAGCTAATTAGGACAATGGCAAAGACTTTCTAGAGCTTTTCCACAGCCCATTCTTGCTTGCTTGCTCTCCTTTAGGCAGGAAACTCCTGTTCAGTATAGACTCATGACCTAATAACTGCAAGTCGTTTTTGCAAATGTCAAACACCACAGAAGTAATTTTTAATATCACATCAGCCCCAATGGTGAATTTATAGCCTATATCCACCAAATGGGCCTTGGAAATAAGTCCCCTAGGACCCATTTACCCATGCATATTGTATCAAGCCATACTTATCTCACATCCTGGACGTCAGACAGATATAACAAGTTTGGGATGGAATTATTTATGTTCTTTTTAAGCCCGTTCATGCACATGATCACAATCCTTTATCAGTGAAGATTCTGCTGGCTCAGATGTTATCACCAATATTTAAAATCACATTTAAAAGTCATATTTTTCCTACCAAGACTGTAGCCCTGTGTGCTTTATTTTTTCAATGGTAATCAGAGGGATCAGGAAACAGGTAGCTGATTGATTTGGGACACTCCTCAGTTGGAGTTAAGTTTTTGTGGCTCCCCTGGGAAGGGTGGGAAGTCTAGCCCCAGGTTCAGATGTAGTCAGTGAAAAGTGATCCGGCTAAGAGGAGGTTGGTTCATTCAATTAATTTAGCTTCCATTTTCAGTTCATTTTGTGTGGCAGCAAGAAGGACATAAGGGCTGAAATTCAAATACTCAGGGAGAACCCCAGGCTTCAGACTGTATCTATAGAGCACAGATAGAATACTCTGCTAAGGTTTAAATACAAAGTGCATCCTCGTCCCCAGATAGGCTCCTGTGTGTGAACACTTGGTTCCCTTTGGGAAGAATGGGGAACACTTAGGGACTAGAGCCTTGCAGCTTCATAGCTCGGATCACTTCCCATCTGCTCTCTGCTTTCTGATCTCTGATGCAATGTGACAAGCTGGCCTCCAGGTTCCCTGCCATGATGGACTGTATCTCCCTGCAATGGTAGACAAAAATAATTCCTTGCTTTCTTAAACTGTTGGGTATTAGGTTTTTAGTTACAGCAACAAGAAAGGTAACTGATCCATATCCCAGATGCAAGTCCTCCTTGTTACGGGTAGGAAATTCAAAATGTATTCAGCAACTTTATTCTGGAACCAAAAGACAGTAAATCTAGAGAATTCTGAAGATTTAGATATGCACTTCCTCTTGGTTACCATCAGGAGGCGCTGTCTTTAGGAAAGACTGTCATTCCCCTAGGTGATAGAGCAGGCCTCTGAAGCAGCATTAAGACAGTAATCAGGTGGTGGACAGGGTTTGTACCGACCATCCCAACCTACAATGTCTAGAACAATAATACCCCCCTCTGTTTTCTGATTGTTTCATCCCTTTGATGAAGGAACTGTAATCGTTTGTATTATGGGTAAAGAAAACAAGACCCAGAAAGTTTAGAAAGCAGTGAGTCCCGAACATCCAGACCCAGGGAAGAGCGGGAATTTGAACCCCATCTTTTTGTACAACACTCAGTGCTTTCCTGGGGTTCAGACTTCAGTCACCTTCTCGTCAAAAGCCACCCATTGTCAGTACAAACTGAAGAACAGTGAAAGGCGTCTTGGGGAACTGCTGTGTGGGCTTACTGCTGTCTCTGCTACTTCCCTTGTACATTCTCAACAAGTCTGTACAGGTAGGTTTCTTTGTACAGGATTATGCCCAGGAGTTTTGCTGTTTATCAGCAAAATCTACAGACAGGGACTTGGGAAGGTGTCTCAGTGGGCAAAGGGTTTGCTGAGCAGGCATGAGAAACTCAGTTTGAGCTCCAGCATCCCATGTCAAAGGTGTGCAGCTATAACTGAATGATGGAGAGGTAGAGACAGGCAGATCCCTGGGACTTGCTGGCCAGTAGCCTAGCCAATCCACGAGCTACAGATTTAGTGGAAGAATTATGTCTCAAAACAAAACCAAGAGCAATTAAGAAAGGTATTCCACATTGACCTCTTGCCTCTAGACTGGTACATACATGTGTACATGCAACCCACACAGGTACACAAGCATGCACACACACAGCAGGCATACATACAAGCATTACATACACACCACTGTAGAGAAGACAGAATTTAGATCCATCTAAACCAGCCCCTTCAGCATCTCTCTACTGACTTGTTTCTCTTTCCTTTTAATTTCTTGATTTTCTCACAGGGAGCTTCTGTCTCTCCCTGACTAGAATAAAGACCTTGCTTCAGACACTGTGGGTTCTTTGTTTATTTTCAGATCTCTCTTTCTGAGGTATAAACACAGCACCTAGCATGCCGTAGACATTCTCCACAAGCTAATTAAAGAAACCCTGAGTCTGTTACATAGCTCTACCACAACACATTGAAAAGTTTATAATCCCTTGGTTTTTTCTGTCCTTCTGAAGAGGCATGACTTCTAAACTGTCTCCCCATGCCTCAGAACTCCAAGGTCTATGACTTCAAAACAGAAACGAACCTCTTCCTTTTGAACACATAGGCATGATCAAGGAAGCATAAATTCAGCTCCACAAAGTGTTTTCCCTGTGACGCTGAAGCAAATGGATGGCTCAGTTAAAGAAAAGACACCAAGCTGTTGGGTGATTGCCATACAGGTTATTGGATACCAAAAAAATGGGTAGCAACAGTGCTTACAAATCTTTTTCAATTGGCATCTAAAATTGATGAAGAGTAGGAAGAATATATTTAAAAATCCTAATGTGTGATTGAACTGGACAGGTAGCCACAGAGGAAGCCAAGGCCACATAAGAGAGAACGTAGAACAACTTAGTGGCTTGGGGTCTATGTCTTGTCTCTCCATACTACAGACAGCAGGGGTATTGCTTCCCTTGGGAGTTAGTTAGAAATGCAGAGTCTTGGGGTGTGTCCCACACTCCATGAATCAGAAGCTGATGGAAGCAAGATCTCTATGGGACCCAAAGACACACTGGTGTCCAAGAGGCACAGAATGAGACAGAGACTACACTGGAGAGAGGAGGCTGTCTCATTGAAAGATGAGGTCAGAGAAGCCAGCACTGGGCATTATTTAGTTTTGGGGTTCTGGCTGAAGCAATAGTTAGAGGAGGTTCTAACAATGGCCAGAAGTCTCATTTTAACAATAGGCTTGCTGGAATTTATTATTTGTCACATATTTCTCCAGAGGTGCACAATCCTATGTAATGTTGTACACCCATCAACTTATACAACCATTCTTTTTCTTTTTAAAAGCTTTATTTTATTTGTATGAGTACATTATGTTCAGATGCACCAGAAAAGGGCATCAGATCCCATTACAGATGGTTGAGCCACCATGTGGTTGCTGGGAATTGAACTCAGGACCTCTGGAAGAGCAGTCAATGCTCTTAACTGCTGAGCCATCTCTGCAGTCCCCACAACCGTTATTTTTTCAATTACTTTAAAGCCACTGTCACATCTCTAAAATAATCAGGCACCCATTGGTCAGCAGTTTACAAATCCTCCCTACCAATCCCTTGCTATGAAGAACCATTAGTTTATTTTCTTCCTGTAAGTCTGCCCACTGTAGACTCTGTGGCCTTTGTTATTGCCTCCTTCTATTTAGAAAGATGAATTCAAGATTAAGATCACCGTCAATTCATGTATCAATATGTTATTCCTGTTTGTGACCTAATAATATTCCATTGCATAGATATACCACATTTTTTTTAACCCATTTATAGGTCATGGGCTTTGGGTTATTTTCTAATGCTTAGCTGTTATGCTTAAAGTTGCTATGAATATTCTATTTGAATATAATTATGTACTATAGAACATGTGAATAGTCTATGTGAACATAAGTTTTCACAGTCAGTTTTGAGCATTCAACACAATGGTTGATAATCCAGCAAGAGAAAGGCAAGTGGGAAGAAAGAACACAGGCTAATCATGAGGAATGATGTCCACAGCAGTCCAAGCTCTTTACCCATAACTTGTGCACATGCTGGCAAGCCACTGAGCATCACACAGCCACACCTTCAAAATGCACAGGAATCTTTACCACGTGGACTTCGCAGCACTAGATGAGGTGTTCAGAGATTATTCCTGCTTCAAAACACTGCACAAAATCTCAACAGGATGATTGCCAAGAGCACATGTCAAGAACATATCACTGTGGTTTAGTTAGCCTTGAAATTATCAGTGTCTTCTGAGCTTATGAGCAGTAAGCCTGGGAAGGAGAACCACATGGAGGACCTCTCTCCAGGGCTTCCCATGACATTCCCTGGGACCCTTTGAAGCAATGCTTTTTTAAACAACAGACAACTTGGAGGGAAAGTTGTCATGCTCATTGTGGTTTGCCGTAGTGGAGGAAAAAGAAACGGAGGAGGAGAAATAGGAAGATCCTTTTAATAGAGGGAACACTGCTTATTTTTTGCCAGTTTTGGTGTGCTCAGTAGGAGCTGCGAATTTGTAGGCTGTGGTGGTTTATACCCTGAAGGGTGAACAGGGGCACAAGGTGCTTGACATTTGATGCTAAGTTCAGTGGACACCAATGTGGCCACCTTGGGATTCTTCCCAACTCCTCTAAACTGAGCCCAATATGTTCTCTTAAGCATGGACCTTGGAATAGGCTGGCATAAGCCCAGAAAGAGAGGCCTGAGGGAAGACTAAATCTTAGAAGTAAGGGAGAACAATGTAGAAAGAAAGAATGAGAAGAGAGAAAGAGAGGAAGAGAAATCATGGTTCCTTCCACATTGGAGGAGAAGGCAGAAGTAATGTGGGTGTGAAGATGTGGCTTCTGTGTTCCCGGTGCCTAATTTGGCTTCCAGGGGACAGAAAGGAGAACTGTCACCACAAAGCCCAGGGAGGTGAAACCAGACTTGTGGGAGGAGGGGATCTACCTGTTTCCTGTCCCAGGCTCTTCTGGTAATGTAAGTGAGTGTTGTGGTTTACTAGCTGTTCTTGTTAACACCATGCTCTGCCTTGCAGGATGTGTGTGTGGTAAACATACCACCTGGCTTAGAAAAGCAGTTACACCCGGGGATAGACTAAACATAGCAGGACATTCATAAAGCTCTTAAATCTGGGCACTTTGGGCCACCAAGAAGAGACCCAGAGGTTATACAAGCAAATTATTGAGTCAGGCTGAGGCCAGACATACAGATGTTTCCATCTAGCTTTACAAACCTGCCCATAGCACAGGAAACTGATTCTCAGGCCACCCCAAGGTGCTGCTATCCTAAGTAAACATTGCACCTTTGTGTTACATAGCTGACACACACCTTTCTCCTACCCTGAGCATCTGGAGAAACCTGGTTAGACAATGTTTTCTTTCTATACTTGCATGTCTACAAAGGGAAACTCATCTGAAGACTGAATGTCCTCTCCGGAGTGACGCCATGATGCCGAGAAAATGTACCTCAAAGTACCTGCAGTCTGGAGCGCTAATGGCTTGGGTAGGTGACTGGCTCCTGGAGAGCTTGCTTTTTCCTTTGTATCCTCATGATGAATGACTGAGTACTTCTAAAAGAAAATACGTTTGTCCTAGTGGCCTTCCAAGGAGCTAGATCTTCCCACATCCCCTTTATGAAATGATTTTCACAGGCAACTGAACCAGAAGGAGGCCACAATGCCCAGTATCTATGAATAGAACAGGGAATGTGTCATCCCCTCCTGAATGGTGGACAAGACATCTTAGTGAACAACAGGGGAAACCCATCTTCTCCCAAATCACGTGACTTGCAAATACTTTGCAGGGGCTGTAGTTGTGCATATACTCCTGGTGACCTGCCAGCCTCTTCAGAGCTCTAACTGGGGAACCTGACTATGGTCATGAACTCTCTTACTCAGGAACTTGGACTGGAAAGGCTTTTGGATAAGAGATCCTGAGGATCCCATCGTGCATGTGTGCCTGCTGGGTGAGTGAGGTACAGATGATAGGCAAATTAAGGGTCTGGTTGAGTGACAAAGCCAAGTTGTGTCTCAGTCCTGTCTATGGCTGACTTCAACAGCACAGCCTTGTATTGAACCACCCATGGCCTTTTTGCCTCAATGCACTTGCCCCAGTTCCCTGTGGAGAAACACTGAAATGGACCTGTGTGATGTCACCTGGCCACTGCCCAGCTGCAGACTGCTCTGTCTATCACACTTGCACAGTTTCAGAGCATAACCCCTAGGGATAGGAGGAGGAGCAAAAGTCAGCAAGACAGGCATCCAGACCAGTGCCACACTGGGCAGTGTCAACACAAGCTTCACCATCAGCTTCGAGAAGGGAGACAATCAACATGACTAATCACCCCCCATAGCCATCTGGTGAAAGGATTTCAGAAATGCTGTGTCATCATTAACTCCCTGACAGGCCATTACAGATTCACTGGGAAATGTCAACCTAAAAGGCAAGCTCCATCCAAAGCCAACACATTGCAGGGGAAAAAAAATGGATTTCATACTAAGATATCCTCGCATCTAGGCTCTTTCTCTCTCCATTGACAAAATGTTTTCTTGAGTTGACTTGAATCTGTAGCTACATAATACCCAAGCAAGAACAATAGGTTGTAGTGATTGTCCTTGAAGAAGAGTCAGAGATGGCAGAGACTGTGGTGAGTGCTCATGTGCCACACTCATTTCTAGTAATTACCCTTTTGTTTCTCCTGTGAGTTTAAGAAAGAAATTTGGGGTGTCCAGTATGCTCAGGGAACCTCAAGGACCATCTAAGAAACCCAGTCCCTCCAAGCTTCACATCTTGTCATGCAGATAGGACAGGGCATGTTGAGAATGGTCACCAAAGAGGCTTTCATACTTTGTCATGGACCATATCCTGCGTCTCCGTAGAGGGATCTCCACATTTTCTGCAGAGATGAACAGTCTCTAAAATGTTTTGAATTAAGTGATGAATACATGAAAGAATGACCAAATCTGGGATGAAAAATGGACTCATGATAGATAATTACTAGACCTTTCTAAATTCTACCTGGCTTTGCCATTGGCATGGCTTGTGGAATGGATCAGAACCGTCATCTGAGTCTGCCAGGCACTTCCTGCATAGAGCTATTCAAAAGGGAGAGGGTTAAGCAGCAGGCCAGAGGCTAAGTCTAGAGAGTTAGCTTTCTAGGATATCCGTAGGAGCTGGGACCAACCAAGGAAAAGGAAACCACACTAAATACCTTAAGCAGAGGCAATGTAATAATAAAAAAGAGAAATTGGCCACACAGGTTTTGAAGAAGAAAAGCGAAAGGAATATTTTAAAAGGGTTAGGGTTTTAATCAACGGTGAAATCTCAGAACTCCTTGGAGATTCTTAGCCAGGAGTTCATGTACTTGTCTTTCCTTGGGCTGTGAGGTGACATAAACTGAACAGAACCTCCCTGTGGGTCAGACAGGATTATACTGATCACCAGCATAATGGCTGGTTTCTTTCAAAAGACAGGTTGCTGAATCAAACCTAGTCCTAAGAAGTCCCCATGTCCACTGTAGTACAACCAATTTAATCTTATTCCCAACTAATATACAAATAAATGAGACTCAGACTATGGTTTTTTTATTTGGCTTTGACCAATTACTGGAGGATAACCTTTAATCTCTTTTAACTTCAGCCCTGGCTACCTCCCCCCACAGTGCACCCCAGATACTTGTTGTTTCCCCTAGCCATGTGCTCATGGTCCACTTCCCCTCATGGCAGCTTCCTCCTCTCCTCTCCCTCTTCCTCTTCTCTTCTCTCTCCTACAACCAGGTCACTCAAAACCCACCTACCTCTAATCCCTCCAATGATTGGCTATAGGCAATTTTATTTAACCAATGGTTTGTTTAAGTCAAGTAATAAGGTTTTCACAACAAAAGCTTGTAAACATAAGATACTTGTAAGCCTAGACCTTCAGGTATAGAACTTAGCATTATAATACGTAGCAACAGCCAAACCTCAATAGTCCACTAGCAGGTAGTAATGGACACTCAGCTCAGAGACAAACATCGCTCAAACCAACCCTCCTTGTAGGCTCTGCCAACACTTGATCATGGCAAAAGGGCTTAGCATGAATACTGTATTCAAACTCTACAGTTGGCATCCTGCAAGCCAAGTCATTAAGCAGAAATGAGTGGAGCTGTTTGGATTAAATTGGCCAGAAAAAGAGGAAGCCAAACTGATTTGTGAGGGAGCTTTGGCAATCCATGAGCTTAGCATTCAGAAGTTCAGAATGCCTCTATTCCTATTCACAATGTTAGCGTAAAATTCACCAGCTCAGCTATGTTGGCTGGCCACCCACCGAGCCCTGTGGACTCTTCCTGTCTTCACCTCTCTGAAACTGGGAATCTAAGTATATGCTACTAATCTCAACATGTTTTTACATGTGTCCTCGGGACCAAACTCAAGTTTTCACAGTTACAATGTACATCACTCTATAGACAAAGCCATCTCTACCCTCCATTCACCCCTTCATGTCATTCACCCTTCATGCTCTTGCCCAGATGCAAGCTTGCCTCAATGAAAACACTTGAGAAGATGAGCACCTGGACAGAGTGACCTGTCTCTCCTTCCAACTTCTCCTCCAGTTGTCAACTTCTCTTGTGCTCACTCATATCTAGACTCAAGGGGGAAAGCATTTAAACACAAACACAAAGCATATCTTTGTATGTCAGAGTAGTGGATATGATGGGAAGAAAACAAATTACCATCATGAGCAGGCACAATTCCAGGGTCTAAACTGTGATTTTAAAAAGTCACTAACTACTGCTCCCTTCCTCATGAGCTTCTGCCAGGACATCAACTAACAAAGCCTAGCAGCCATCACCTAATTTATCCTAAAAGTGCTAGGAAATAGGCCAACTAGTGCTTAGTTCTCTGTCCCAAGGTTTTGTTTTTAGACCCAAAATATTTATTTTTATGTATATGTAATTTTTTCCTGCATATATGCCTGCCCATGTACCATGTACAAGCCTGGTGCCTGAGAAGACCAGAAGAGGGAATCAGATAGATTCCCCCCAATACTGGAGTTGCAGATGATTGTGAACCACCACACAGGTGCAGGAATCAAACCTAGGTCCTCTGCAAGAGCACTGAGTCATTTCTCCAGCCCAACATGGCCCAAATTAATAGCTGTGGCTCTTCTTTCTTCCCAGTGTCTTCTCAGAATGTCCTTTTCAATAACCAGGGTGGATTCCCTTGCTACATAGTACAAAGGACATCAGAATGGAGTCTTGCTGTCTGAATACTTAGCAACACTTCGGACTTTATATGTTGGTTGGTTGTGAACCATTTGATTGACAGAAGGAATGGTGGCTGTGCTGACATTAGAAGATAACTTTTATTCACATTGTCACTTTCCAGTTTTCAATGCTCTAAGAACAGAATCTGAGCTAGTGAGGGAACAGCATGTATGGTGGTTTGAATGACAATGGCTCCCAAAGCTCATGATAAACCCCTTGGTCCCCAGTTGATGGAACTGTTTAAGAAGGATTAGGAGGTTTGGCCTTGCTGGAGGAGGTGTGTCACTGGGTGGAGGGGTGGGTCATGGAGGTTTCCAAAGGTTCCTGGTCTTCTCTCTACCTCCTGCTGGCAAGCAAATTGAGGTGTGAGCTTTCAGCTGTTCCTTCTGCCTTTGCTCTGCCATCATCAACTCTAGCCCTCTTGGAGCTGTAAGCCCAATCAACTGCTTTCTAAGTCTTTCGCTCATGTTGTTTTATCACAGCAAAAGAAAAGTAACTAAAGCAGCATGTTTAAACCCTTACCTTTTTAATATCACTCATTTAAATTTTGAAATCATAATATAATTATATCATCTTTCCCTTCTATTTCCTCCTTGCAAACCCTTCCAAATACCTCACTTTTCTCTCCTTCAATGCCCTTTTCTCTTTTTTCAGATTGTTTTTACACACACACACACACCACACACACACACACACGTATTCCTAAATACATAAATACAATCTGTTCAGTCTATATAATGTTGCTCATATGTTTGTGGCAGCCATTCGGTTTGAATAACCAACTGGTGTGCATTTTCCTAAGGAAGACTCTTTTCCCCCTTCTCACCATTTTTTAGTTGTTTGTAGTTCTTTATGTAGGGTTGAGGCCTCTTGGGCTTTCCTCTGTCTACTTTAGCATGTGTCTTAGTCAGGGTTTCTATTCATGCACAAGCATTATGACCAAGAAGCAAGTTGGAGAGGAAAAGGTTTATTCAGCTTACGTTTCCACACAGCTGTTCATCACTAATGGAAGTCAGGACTGGAACTCAAGCAGGGTAGGAAGCAGGAGCTGATACAGAGGCTGTGGAGGGATGTTTCTTACTGGCTTGCTTGCTTCCCCTGGCTTGCTCAGCTGGCTTTCTTATAGAACCCAAGACTACCAGCCCAGGGATGGCACCACCACAAGGGGCCCTCCTCCCTTGATCACTAATTGAGAAAATGCCTTACAGCTGGATCTCATGGAGGCATTTTCTCAACTGAAGCTCCTTTCTTTGTGATAACTCCAGCTTGTTTCAAGTTGACACAAAACCAGCCAGTACAGCATGTCTCATGCAGTTATGTTGATGAGACTTTCTGGGTGTAGCTTCTGACATTAATAGGAGATACACTCCTTGGTCATCTGGCTCTTACAATCTTTCTGCCCCTTCTTCTGCAATGATCCCCAAGTCTTCTGTGTAGAAATTGTTTTATAGATATACCTATTGGGAGTGGGTTCCACAACCCTCCATTTTTGTTGTGGTTTTCTGTAATGTTCCTCCACACCTCAGGCAGGGATGGAAGGTAAGTAAGTCCCCTTCAGATGTACGCTTCAGATGTAGGGCCCAGAGGCTCCTGAGCTGGAACTGACCTGAAAGCCTCCTCCCTGAGGACTAGCTTTCATAGTACTAGACAGTGCCATGGAAGCTTCCAAAGGAGGAAAGCAACCAAAAGTCCTACAGAGCTGTAATGACTATGAACCACAACAATGACCAGCATTGCATGATAACCTTGAGAGTGCAGTAGTGGCACACATACCCTGGAAGTAACCAACAGCTCTCTAATTGATATTCTTAACAAGGAGGAGGATACTACGTCTGGTACTAGATCCCTGGCCAACTACTTAGAGCTGGTGAAGTCATGAATATGAACAAAGAACCCACAACCACAAACTTTACTAAACCAGCACAATCCCCAACTACTTTCTAAATATTTGTCCTCAGACCCACAAGTAAGGATAGTCCTCAGCCCTTATAAAATAAGCTTCTCTTTGTGATATTATTAATTTTTATTCTCTTCAGAATCCAGGACATATTTAAGAGCACCCCTAGTCTGTGTACAAGAGCCAGCCTGAGCTGAGGGTGGTACCACTCCAAACATCTGTGGAGTATTTGGGTAATCCTGTCAAATAGCAATATGATATTGAGCATCACTCCTGGTGCTGCTTTCTCTGTTGGCAAAACAAAGCTTTGGGATATGATACTATGGAATCATCCTAAATAACAGGGAGCTGACTTTTCATTCCGTAAGACAAGGGAACTAAATAAACGTGATGACTCCGTGGTAAACTTGGTGTGTAAGCCTGACAGATGGCCCGATTTCAACTTCTGGAACCTACAATGGAAGGAGAGGAATGACCATAGGCATGCACACTCACACACACATACACAAACACACCCCTCATTTGGAGATGCTCCAAGGCCAGGGCTCTCAAATAAGAGGTACATTGTATGTCTAACTGCTGAAGTCTTTCTTACAGCTTTTGCAAACTTGGAGATGTGGGTAGATGTGAACTAGCTGCGCTAGTCTCTGGGTTACTCGGGACTCTAAATATGTGCATCGCAACTCATCCTTGACCATATTGACCTATCTATTTCTGCTCCCTTTGAATCAGGGCTGACCTTTAAGTTGATTGACAAATAAAATGTGACAGAAAGAGTTCAAGTTTAGCTGTTTTGTAATTGGTCCTTCCTGCTCTTAGACACTTCATCTAGCTGGGTGTGGTGAAGCACTCCTTAACCTCAGCACTCATGCAGCAGAGGTGGGGTTCTCTGGGAATTCAAGGCCAGCTTGATCTATCCAGTAAGTTTCAGGACAGCCAGGATACAAAGAGAGACCACCCATCCCCTAGATAAAAAGAAAAGAAACTTAGTCTAGACATCTGGAAGAAGAGAGGCCCTCTGAGAAGGACTCAAAGTTACCTCAGCTAGTGACTAGTGTCATTCCCCCTGCATCTCCTGGGCATAACACCTTAACATTAAAAATAACATACCCTAAACACTTCAAGATACTCCAGGTCCATTTTGTATCCCCTAGTCTTCGCATCAATTGTTTATCCTAGAAGTTTTTGTTTGGTTTACCAGACGTGGCTTTTTAATGCTTGTTTTTACTGCATTAAGGATTAAAGGCAGGGTCTCACATTTTCAAGGCAAGCATTCTATCTCTGAACTATATCCCAAGGTACTCCACTCCTTTTTTTATATTTTATTTTGATACATGATAATGCTATGTTACTGTGGTTTTAAATTCACTCTGTAGTCCAGGCTGGCCTTGAATTTGCTATCATCTGTCTCTGCCTCTGGAGAAATTGAAATTACAGCCCTGTACCAGGAGGCCTGATGGAGAATGGATTTAGAAACCCATATCTGAGTACTTGGCATGTTCATTGCTATTATGGTATCATTGTTTCTAGGTGATCTCAAATGAAAAAAGCAAAGGATTATAGGTATTTATATCAACCTCTGTGTATATGTGTGTAGATTCATAGCTGACAAACTTATACATGTGTGTATTAACCTCTGTGTGTATATATACATGTGTGTGCTTGCATGTATGTAATCTTAGCTGGCAACCAAAACTAGACATGCATTAATTTCTGTTACACACACATAAGTTCAGTTTGCAAAACCAAACAATCCCCCCACCCTCTGTGTGTGAGTGTTTCTGTGTGTGTCTGTGTATCTATATGTCTATGTGTGTGTTTGCATGCGTATGTGTAATCTTAGCTGGTAAACAAAACTAGACATGTATTAATTCTGTATATGTAGACATATACATATAATACATACACATATGTATATATAAGATCTCAGCTGAATAACAAAGAGTTATGGGTGTGTACATTAACCTGTATGTATATACATATATTTAACATATAAACATTTATATTTCTATTTTATTCTGGCTATCTGTTTCCCTTTTAAGCTAAATGTAATCCATAGCAATGACCCCACGTGTAACCCATTATCTCGTGGAATACGTTCACCTTTCCCCTTGAGTATCTATAACCTTGTCTAACTGCAGAGCCTGACTTTCCCTATTCCCCTTCCGTTTACTTGAATGTGAAGCTCCTACTATGTATAGGTAACAGTTTCAGAATTGTTAACCCTCACCCTTGTGGAACAGAACAGAACTTGACCAGATGGGATACACTGCTTGCACATAAGCTAGGGTGCAGTGTTTACAGACCAGCTGGGATGCCTTCTGCATGCTAGGCAAATGCTCTGTCACTGAGCTAAACCTTTGGCCTGTGGTTCTCTTCTCACTATGTGAAGTCTTGGCAGCAAGCACCTTTATCTGCTGAGCCATCTTTCTGGCTCACTGCTAGGCCAGGGATATGTGTGTGTGTGTGTGTGTGTGTGTGTGTATGTGTGTGTGTGTGTGTGTGTGTGTGTAAGATAAATTTCTTTAGAAATATTATGTCTTGTAGTGTATTTCTTAAAACACTAATTCTAAGCAGTTCCCTCTTCAGGCAGACCTGTAGTCAGGCAGGTCTGATAGTCATGCCTCAGCAGGCTTGCGGAACTATGACAATGTCTAGCATATCAGAGCCTCTGAGCTAGTCTGGAACAAGCACCCTTTTTGGCCTTACTCCACCCAGACTTCCCCAGACTTGTTTATCACGAGGATTCCTCCTCCATTACTTACCATTTCCTCTCAAACCCGAAGCAAAACGTCTTCTATTTTGACTGAAATGCCATATTAACATTTTTGAGCCTATAATCCTGGGTTTCTCACCCTTCCCAAGGCTGTGACTCTTTAACGCAGTTCCTCATGGTGTGGTGACACCCCCAACCATCACGTTATTTTCCTTGCTCCTTCATAACTGTAATTTACCTACTTTTTGAATCATAATGTAAATATCTGATATGCACGGTATCTGATATGTGACCCCCGAGAAAGGGTCATTCAAGCATCAAAAGGCTCATGACCCACAGGTCGAGAATTGCTGCTGTAAACGATGCATCTTTAGTGACCGTCCTGAGACGTCCTTTTCTGTATGATGTCCACTGTCAGAGGCCCTCATCTCCTTACCTACAGAGGCTGTTCAGGCAAGGGTAGAAGATTAATAAAGAACACTGTAAACTCAACCTCGTGGTCCGCGTGACTCCTCCCTGCCCCCAGTCTTTGTTAAGGAACCACTTCTAGGTAAGTAACAGGTCACACTGGGATTATTTCCTCTGTTCTGCCCAGTCCTCCTACAGATAAGGAAGCATTCTTCTCGACATAATGAGCCATCAAAATCCATTTGTAACAATCCCTAGGTAGAGCAGTTAATCTGGGCTGCTGACAATAGGCCTCCTTTCCACCTGCCTCGTTCATTATGTTCCAATAGCAAGGCTCAGCCATTACTCTTGGCCTGACGAGAGATAGTATTTTGGCCC
>JADRCH010013874.1:0-27955 GCA_019843965.1 Rhynchomys soricoides | reverse complement strand
AGAAAGAAAGAAAGAAAGAAAGAAAGAAAGAAAGAAAGAAAGAAAGAGAAATCAACCTCATTGAGGAAGTGAAGGACCTCTTCAATAAAAATGTTAAACCTGTGAAGAAAAAGATACAGAAACACCTTAGAAAATGGAAAGCGATCCCATGCTTGCACATTGTTCGAGTAAACATTGTGAAAATGACCATTTTCCCAAAAGATATTTACAGATTCAATACAATGTCAACCAAAATTCCCATTTCATTCTTCACAGAAAATTCACATGATACCACAAAAGACCCTGTATATCCAAGTAGTCCTAAAACAAACAAACAACAACAACAACAACAACAAAACAAAAAGAATGATGCTAGAGGGATTATAATTACAGAGCCATAGTGATAAAAAAAAATATATATGGTGTGGCACAAAAAAGAGACAGGAAGACCAATGGTTAAGGCCCAAGTGTGAGCATAAGTAACTTTACCCACTTAATTTTTGACAAAGATGCCAAAACTATTAGCTGGAGAAAAGAAGGCTCCTTCAACAAATGGTGCTGGGAAAATTGGATGTCCATGTGAAAGAAGAATGAAATTGTACCTGTATCTGTAATCTTGCACAAAAACTAACTTCAAGGGGATCAAAGGCCTGAACGAGAACCCTGAAGCTGCTGGAAGAAAACAATGGCAGTGCTATTCATGATGCAGTTGTAAAGGACTTCCTCAATTAAACTCAGTTTGCCCAAGAGTTAAGGCCAACAAAGCACAAGTGGGACTTCGGGAAACTGAGAAGCCCCTGCACAGCTAAAGAAACATTCAACTCTGCCAGGCAATGGTGGTGCACACCTTTAATCCTAGCGCTCAGAAGGCAGAGGCAGGTGGATCTGAGTTCAAGGCCAGCCTGGTCTACAGAGTTAGTTCCAGGACAGCCAGGCTTACTCAGAGGGGGAAAAAGAGGGAGGGAAGGAGGTAAAAATGGAGGGAGATGGAGAGAAACAGAGAGAGACAGAAAGACAGAGACAGAATCAACTGAGTAAAGAGGAAGGCCACAATGCAAAAGGATCTTTGCCAGCTATATATCTAACAGAGGATTAATATCTAGAATTTACAAAGAACTTAAAACAAACAAAAAACAACACATGACTCATTCAAAAAATGGATCTGGAACCTGAACAGAAAGGAAAGGAAATGGCTAAGAAATATCTCAAGAAGTGTTCATCATTCCTAGAAATTAGGGACATGCAAATCAACAACTTCTGAGGAAGGGAGGGTGGGACAGATGGCATTGCCACTTACTGGCTTTCTCATTAGATGCCCCTTGTGCTCTCTAAGTGACTAATTATGTAGGTATGTACATTGTCATATATTTCTTAATGTTCCTAAAATAGAGGCTCCAAAAGATGTCTCCAGAAAGTCCCCATGGAGAGAAGATCATCTTATAGTTCAGGTATAAAGCAAAGGCAAGCCCTTGATGGATCATCACAAGTCCTGGCCTGAGCTTTTCAAAACCCTCATCTCAAAGGCAAGCAGGGATGACACAACCAGATCTGATAAGGACTTGGCCAAGTTTCCATAATTACCAAAAGAACCTTCCAGCAAGAGGCGTTATCTCCACCATCACTAACAATGATCTACTTGCAAGTATACTGTGGATAAAATATTAGGTAATCATAGCTCTGCTCTTATGTTTGACTGGGGAGGGATTCCATTTCAAAAATCTTAATCACTGGGACTTAAGACGGATTATCTCTCTCCCAACAAAAAGGTGGGCAGTCCCTAGAAAAAATGTTCATGAGATTAATCAAGAACTCAGACCTCTTCCATCTTCTAACTCGACATTTTACCAGGTAGCTTTGTCCCCAATGTTGCAAGACAGCTGCTCTTGTGTCATGGATCGGCATCTATTAATAGACATCTCAGCTGCATTGCTGACAGGAAGAAGGGCAAAGGAGGAAGGATGGGATGACGAATAAGATGCAATTATCTGCTCCAAGCAGCTTTCGTTTTCAGTGGCTGTCCTCATTTATTTGACAATTTTTATCTTCCTTCTCATGGGAATTAAAAGCTCATGTCTCCCGGAGGGTGTGTGCTCCAGGCTACACATGAGGAGCCCCGGATTGCTTTCTTTTTAAGAGTCATTGAAAACATCCCAGCCGTGCCTTGCTGTGAAGATTACTAGCCAGCGCTCTCATCATGTCACTTTGTCATTGTTAATAAGATACCATTAGTTTTATAATTCTTAATGTTCCATAAAACTATGCACCAACCCCTTGTACTAACCAAAAAAAAAAAAAAAAAAAAAAGCAAAACGATACTGACAATGTAAGACTGTTAACATTTGTATATCACCCTTCAGCGACATGTTATTTGGTTGACACATAGTGTGTTTTGACATCTTTGAACAAGGCATGTGTATATGCTTTCTTCATGACAAGGTTGTTGCTCTTTTGATATCTCTTAGGGTGGCATTTTCTTTATGTCTGATACTAGGAACCTCTGGTTAGCATGGGTACTAACAGAAACACGGAGGTGATTTCTGGGCATTTTTCTTTCTAGAGAAGAGAGGAAAATATAATTTAATTGCTGGAAGCATGAATTGTGGTATGTGAAATGTGTGTGTGTGTGTGTGTGTGTGTGTGTGTGTGTGTAATGAGTACAAATCTATGCATTCCTAAGTATACAAGAAATAGAATGTTCATTGATTCCTCAAGCAATTTTATTTTCATTGGTTCCTGAGCCATTAAGACACCCTGATCTCACTCTTTATGAGCTTCTGCCTGGTAAATGGTGGAAGTTGTGAATGGTTTCAGAATTATATGCAATGGCAAGGCCTGGAGAATCACAGGGAAACTCCTTCTTTGGTGATGTATTCACATGCTGCCATGGAGAATGTCTCCATCCCAGCATGAAAGCTTCCTCAGGTTCTAGTGCCATCTATGTTTCCCCAGTGATGTTGTAATGCTGGGAGATTTTCAAGCTCACTCATCAGCCTAGAAGCTGCCCCACAGCCTCTCTTTGGAGTCTTACTGGCTCACAGAACCATCTTCTCTCTGTTCACCACTTTTCTAAATCCACACAAATTGTTGTTCTTGTCTGAAGATGGGAAAATCCATGTCCTCTGTGGTTTCTGGCCAGATATTTATCCATGCTCCAGATTCTTTAGCCCATTTCGGGATTAGACTTTTAAAAACTGTAATAATGAAGGCCAAGTGATGTCAGCAAGGTGGCTGACCACAGGTATCTGGAGTGCTTTTCTCCACAACAAAAGGAAATGGGAGTATCATACTTCACCAGAGAATGTGAAACAGAGTGTGTGTGGATATGTTACAGAGATGCTACAGGCCATGGAAATACAGGGGCCTTATAGAGAAAGAGCATATCACAAAGCATCTTTATTCTGTCCTTTGAGGTCAACCTCTGTCAAGAGGCCAGTCTCCCTCCTCCTTCAGATACCCATCCATTTGCTCTTGAAAAACCCTGAGGCACTCTCAGACCCTAATCCCAGTGTGAGGTCAGCCTAGTTATCACAGTATTGCACACCCCAGAGAAGAAAGCAGCCCACATTGCACCTTCCCTCAACTTGAAACTGTCCTACTCAGAAAAGTAACTGGGAAATTTCTAGCAGGTCAGCTGACCCAATATGTGAGGCATCCCGGAAGCTTCAGCCTCCCTCCCAGCTTTGGAAAGTACCTAAGTAATTTGCCTTGCATTACTAAACTGCAGAGGCCCCCAGAAAACAGTTGGCTGACCTCAATCACCTTCTTAGGGCCCAAGACACCCAAACACTATCCTTGGCCTCAAGAAGCAGCAACATGTGCCCCTCAGCTCCAGAACATAGCTGGGTAGCTTGCTCTGAGCAGCTCAAGCCAAAGAAGTACAAAGAAGCAGATGAGGTAATCACCCCCTTTTATTATCCCAAGGCTCCTGGAAACTCTTAGCCTGTTCTCAGAAACTCCTCCCACTTGCCCTCAGCCCTGGGAAGATCACCTGGGGCAGGTCAGCCTCTTCCACCTAGAGAAGCCCTAAAAAGTCAGCTGTGCAAAATGCAAACAATGAAAGGCGTCTCATCTTGGTTTACTTCTGTACCCTGAGCCCCAGGCAATTCTCAGATACTGACCAGCACCTCAGCCAGACACCAGGCAAGATCTAACACATGTACCTGGTAGGCTCATGAATGAGATCATCCTCACAACTCACAGAGAGTGTTAGTTGCCCCACATCTGTAACCAGATACACCCAGAGCTAACACATTTTTTTTAGATTAACACAGATAAAAAGAGAGAAGATCTAAATAAACAAAATCAGAGATGAAAAAAAGCACACAGCACATTGATGTCACAGAAGATAAAGATCATTAATGAACTGTTAGGAGCCATGCAGGAAACTTCCTGAGCACTAATGAGAGTGGAAGAGAGGAGATGTCACTGGTGAGCCAAAGCCAGCATAGCTCCTGCAAGGCCTCGATCCTGGGTTTATTCTCATTTTATACTTTAAAACTACAAGGTGTGGTGGACAAGCAAGCAAGATTTTACAGAAGCTTATGTAGCAGTCAGCAGGTTGTTAAGGGCAACAGCCCATTGTCTCAGCTATTTCTCCAGGTCATTTTATTTCAGTTAAGAGGTAAAATCCCACTTGGCATATAGACCGTGTAAGCAGTGCTTTAAGCGAACCAATAAATCAGTATCTAGTCTTTTCTACTTGAATTCTACCCCAAGAGAAAGTGCATACCTTCCCACCTGTTGGAAAACTTAGGTGAAATGAATATATCTGGATACATCTGACCTACAGGACCATGAGGATGTATAAAAGCTAAACTGCCTACTAACAAATAATGATATAGAGCTAGTAATAAAAAGTCCCCAACAGAGAAAAGCCCAGAGCTGTGTGGCTTCAAAGCTGAATAGTACCAAACATTGTTTACAAAAGAACTCATGCTCGTTCACTTAAAACTGTCCATTGGGCTTGGATGGCTTTACTTGTCATCTTGGTTGGAGACCATGTGCTTGAGGGTCTGTGGGGTGTTTCTAGAATCAACTAGATCTTGAGGGTACTGATCTAGTCAGCAGAGTAATCCATTGATGAAATCATCATGACATGATGGCGTCATTGAGAGGTGGGGCCCTGGAGGAAGTAGGACACATTGGAATGAATTAGTCAAGGTTCTTTAGAGTCACAGAACTCATAGAATGTCTCTGTATATTAAGGTGATTGTAATGACTTCCAACTAACTCAACAATGAGCAGCTGTGAATGGGAAGTCCAAGAATCTAGTTGTTGCTTAGTCCTATGAGGCTTGTTGTTTTAGCTGGTCTTCTGTATAAGCCAGAATCCTGAAGAAGTGGGTACCAATAGATGTGCTGGCAAGTAAGTGCCAACAGGCGAAGAAGAGTGAGTTTTCCTTCTTCCATCGTCCTTATGTAGGCCTCCAGCAGAAGGTACGGCCCAGATTAAAGGTGTGTATTACCATGCCTGGATTTGGAATTTTCTCTGTCCCAGGCTTGCCTTCAACACAGAGATCAGCTTGCCTCAATCTCCTGGGATCAAAGGCATGCCTGGCTTAAGCTTGTCACAGCCACTATGCATCAAGATCTGCTTCAAAATCATGTGTCATCCCATGTCAAAATCTGGGAAAAGGAGCCTGTGTCTTCCAACCTAAATATATGGATCACAGGTGTCCCTCCATTTCTGCATTGGAGTTCATTCCAGATGTAGTTAAGTTGACAACTAGGAAAAGCCATCACAGGAGCATATATCATGCCATGGTCCTTTCCTGTATCCCCCTATCCTATGTTTACTGACCATCAAAATGTATACTGTTTCACCGCACCACACCTTCCCAGCCTTGATAATCTAACCTACCCCTTTAAGCTGCTTTCTTGGGTGTTTGGTCACATGCACCCAAAAGTCTGAGCAACACAATAATAAAAAGGGCAGGAACCTTTCCAGTTTCTTTCTGCAAAACCAGGTCACACCGATTCTAAAACTATACAAAGACCCAATAAAAGGACATATAGACCAGTATCCCTGAAGAAACTAGATGTAAAAGTTCTCAATAAAATGGAAGCAAATAAAATTTAAATGGCATAACAAAATCTGTCACCTGATTTGGGGGTAAAACAATACTTCAACAAATAAATGATTAAATTCAACATTCCACCATGAAAAAACACTAGAAAGACAGCTACATATAACAACAAAAACAAACAAACACAAAAAAAAATCTATATGATATCTAGTGGTGAGAAGCTGAAATCATTTGTTCTAAGAGTAGGACCAAGAGAAAGATGTTCACTTTTACCATTCTTATTCAATATATTGGAAGTCTTAGCCTGAACAGTAATGCATGCTGAAGAAAGAAAAGACATCCAAAACAGGAAAAAAAGATGTTCAAATAATCTTTTTATACATGATGTGAATTTATATATAGAAAAACACAAAGACTTCATTAAATATTATTATAATTGATAGGTGAATTTAGTAAGGTTGCAGGATACAGATTCAACACACACACACACACACACACACACACACACACACACGTGCACACAAACGCACACCCCCCAACATGAAACCCTGCAGTGTATTCTTTCTACTAAAGAACAAAATCATTGAGAAATTAAGAAGACATTCCTATTGTCAATGGCTATAAGATTTTCTAGTAATAAATTAACCAAGGAAATAAATTAATTCTACAATGAAAATGAAGAATAATGAAAGAATTTAAAGAGGACACACACACACACACACACACACACACACACACACACTAAAATGATACCCTGTGTTCATGAACTGGAAGAACTAATATTATTAAATACACCCAAAGTGTTATCTATAGACATCTCAAAAGGATGACCACCTTGTCATGACAAAAGTGCACACACATACTTTGTTCAAAGATATTGACATATTGTATGTCAGCCAAATAACGTCACTGGAGGATGGTGCTTTACTAATATTAACATTCTTGCAATGTCCATATGTCAAAATACTGTCAAAATACCAATTGCATTATTTACAAAAAATAGAAGAAATACTACTGGCACTGGTATGGAACACAAATTACCCTAGTGAGCAAAAATAACAAATTTGGAGACAGTATAAAACTTAACTTCAAAATATACTATAAAGTAGTAGAAACATAAACAGCATGGCATAAAATGCAGACATACAAATCAATAAAACACTATAGAAAATCCGAAGATGAATTAATCTCTATAGACAACTTATTTTCAGCAAAGGCCATAGTAGGATCATATATTGAAAAATGATAGCCTCTTCAAAGGATGATCATAGGAAAATGGACATACTTACACAGAAGAAAGAAGTTAAGAGAATTAAATCCTGTTATGTATGGTTAAATGTGTGGAACAGAGAACATTATGTTAAGTGAAATAAGCCAGATACTGAACAGGCCTGTCCTCACTTCTGTGTGAAAGCCAAAACACTGATGGCCAAGCATTAGAAAGTAAATGTGAGGGGATGTGTGTTCAACAAAGAGTACTTAAAGTGTAGAAAGTCTAGTTAAGTAGGCAGAATAACTTCTAAATTTGACTATGAAGAATAATTTCTAACATTCAGCATGATGGCCTTCGTTATGGTTGGTAACAATTAAATGATTATATTAAAATCACTAATAGAGAGAACTTTGAACATTCCCCAAACAGAGAAATGATGTATCTAATGTGCTAGATACAGCAATTAGCCTCAATTGATAAACATACCCAGTATGTACTAGAATCTTATTACATCAACCCATAAATGTGCATAACTATTTTTAATTAAGATAAAAATTAATTAGAATAAAGAATACTTGGTTACTTCTGCTTTAGATCCTGACACTTCCCTATCCTCAAACACTGAGACAAGATTTGGTGGGCTGAACTATCAAAGTGAGAGTGATGATGGCAAAGATCAAAGAGCACTATGTCAAAAAATGTTCTCCTGGGCCACTTGTTGCTCTTGCAGAGGACTCAGGTTCAATTCCAGGTACCCACACAGGCAGTTGACAACCATCTATAACTCTTGTTTCAGGGGATCCAAAGCTCTTTTTTGACTTCTATGGCACCAGGCACAGGTGTGGTGCATATATATATATATGCACAATATTTGTACATATAAAGTAAAATTTTAAATATACATTTTCCTGGATATATATTCTACAGGTTATATATTGTTTATATGTGAGAGAGTAAAACCCCTAAATTAATGTCTTTTATTAGAAGAGAAATTTAAAAATGTAGATTGTATTTCTGTTTTCTTAATCTTTTACAATGTCTTTGGATATGAGAAAAGTAAGGTATATTGAAGACGTAAATTTTGCCTCTTGCCCTCAATTTGTCTTCATTGAGCTGAGAGTTCAGTTATATAAGCACACATTAAAAAGAGAAAGAAAAACAGGAAATTGCAGCAATCCTAATACACAAAAGCACATGTGGATGTAATCCCAACAGCATATGATGATCTTGAGCAGGAAGACTCATAACAGTTAGTGTTGGTAAATTGCTTTGTGTTTTACTCACATGTATAATTTAATTTGATACTCACAATAGCTCTGCAAAATATGGTGGGATTATTATTTGCTTCACGGATGAAAAATGCAATATCAAAATTAAGTAACTCCTTCAAGTTTACACAATTAGTTTATGGGAATTGGAGCAGAGGTGAAGCCTGTGAAAAGTCTGCCCAAATTATAGACTCCAAAAGGAAGATGGGAGATAGAGGAGATGTGCAGACGTATTATAAAGAGATGTACTTTGCATAATTGAATGTTTTGTGTAAAATTCTAGCCTGGTGAGTTGAATTGCTTAATATAGTGGCTCTAAATCCAATTTAATTGGAATCTCTGGGGGTGAGACCCAGGCAGTGGTATTTTTTAAAGCTCCCTGGGTGATTCTAATCACTAGCCAGATTTGGGAACCACTGGCTTTTGTTGCTTCATAAGCAAAGAATGTGTGTGTGTGAGTGGCAGAAGAGAAAAAAAAGCAACCTTGTGAGAGTAAAGGGAGGTGTAGGAGGAAGGGTGTATTCTTTCAGGGTTACGGGGACCACTTGCTTCCAACTTTATTAAATCTTTATCAGGCTTAATGTTAGCCTTCACATTTGGTTTTAAAACCTTTAAAGAAACCTTTAGAAGAATTTAGTATTCACATACTCCAGTGGGACAGTTCTATTTCATTTTAAAATGGATTTCTTAAAAAGGGTTTAATGTATGAAATAGAACTTTATATTAGTGCATATGTAAAATAGCAATTATGTTTATGCATAATTGTGATCATTAGTGTTGATCGTTAATAAAACTGAAAACCATCTGGGAGATGGCCTCAGGAAATGTTCTGGGGTCAGGGGGATGGGATTTCTTGATTACTAAGTTAACAGATGTAACAAGACCAGCCTATTGTAGGCAGCACCACTTCTTGACTGGCGTCCTTTGCTGAGTAAAAGTGGTGAGGAGGTGAGCAATTCAGTGGCATGCATGCACTCATTGCTCTCTTCTTCTGACTGTACAGATGATGCTACCAGCTGCTCTAAGTTCCTAATTGCCTTGGCATTCCCACCAATAAAATAAAATCAATTTACTTTAAGCTGCTTTTCTCTTGATGCTTTTATCACAGTGACAGGAAAAGAAACTAAAACAGTACTAAGAGTATCATACGTAGAAATTGACATTGTTCAGAGTCTTAGCATTTTTGATTAATTAAGATTTAGCTGTGCTGGGTTGGGGCTGTAGCTCAGCAGTAGAACTCTTGCCAGCAGGTTAGATCCTCAGGCCCTAGGTTAGATACTCAGCACTATGATGATGATGATGATGATGATGATGATGATGATGATTTCTAAAATAAATTAGATACTCTAACTTAAAAATAAGAACTTCAGTAACTTTGGAAAGTCATGAAACACTGCTCATGTAGAAAATGTACTGAGAGATCAGTGATTTCATTTCATATCAGAAACACACACTGGACTTAAAATAACTTACTTCATTTTTTCAATGTTTCCCAGATTTCCAGCGATTCTAACATGGGTAAAATATCAGGTTAAGAATTCATAAGTTTACTTTTAAAAAATATCAATGACATCAAAAAAGATGTAAACAAGTAAGTGAATGAAGTAAGGAAATCAATTCAGGATCCAGAGAAGTAAGCCATCAGCATATTGGAGATGATTAGAAATGTGGGTGTGAAAGTCAGTACCATGGGCAAGGAAACTAGCAAAGAAATTGAGGCCAAAAAAAAAAAAAATGTAAAAAATACAAAAATGTTGAGAATGACAAAAAAATGAGTTAGGTGAAAATGCCAATAGAAAGCATTATCAATAGATAAAATCAAGTGGGGTATCATCAATGGACAAGCATTGGAATCCATTGGGTAGATGTAGCACCTGTTACAAAAACTGAAGACAAAGAAAATCTACTTAATGAAAACATAAAAAAGTCCCACAATCTGGGGGAAAAAATACACATCTAAGCACAAGAGGCATTTAGAATCTCAACCACTTAACTAATTCTGTACCACATTGCTCCATACCCAAATAGCACAGGGAAAGAACTAGCCTCCCAGGAGTGTAGACAGACCTGTGAGTGGGGGTAAAACCAGCACCTCTGCTCAGAGGGACCTGCCTTGAACCCTCAGGACACAGGGATGGAGGAGTGGCCCCTTTTCCTTCTGCAGCCTGGGAGCTGATCCTGTGCCAGAGCTCCATACCCAAATGGCACCAGGAGAGAGCTGGTCTGCCAGGAGTGCTGACATAACTTTGAGAATAGGCAAGACCACCACTTCTATTCAAATTCCTCGATCAAGAGGGACACTCGCAGAGCCATCAGGACACAGTAACCAAGGAAAAACTGGGGACAAGATCCTTCTGGCTTCCATCTGCACCCCAGAGCTGACCCTGTACCACAGCTCTCAAAACCCAAATTACTCTCAGAGAGAGCTAGTCTCCAAAGAGTACTGACACATAGGCTTGCAGGAGGGTCAAGCCACAGTCAGAGAGACCAAGATCAGCTAACACCAGAGATAACCAGATGTCAAAAGGCAAGGGCAAGAACATAAGCAACACAAACCAAGGCTACTTGGCATCATCAGAACCCAGTTCTCCCACCACAGTGAGCCCAGGCCACCCCAACACACCAGAAAAGGAAGACTATGATTTAAAATCACTTCTCATGATGACAATAGAAGATTTTAAGAAGGAAATAAATAACTCCATTAAAGAAATACAAGAGAACACAGGTAAACAGCTAGAAGCCCTTAAAGAGGAAGCACAAAATCCCCTTAAGAATTACAGGAAAACACAATCAAACAGGTGAAGGAAATGAACAAAACCATCCAGGATTTAAAAATGGAAATAGAAACAATAAAGAAATAGCAAAGGGAGACAACCCTGGAGATATAAAACCTAGGAAATAGATCAGGAGTCATATGTGCAAGCATCACCAACAGAATACAAGAGATAGAAGAGACAATCTCAGGTGCAGAAGATTCCGTAGAAAACATGGACACAACAGTCAAAGAAAATGCAAAATGCAAAAGGCTCCTAACCCAAAACATCCAGGAAATCCAGAACACAATGAGAAGACCAAACCTAAACATAGTAGATACAGAAGAGAGTGAAGATTCCTAACTTAAAGGGCCAGTAAATATCTTCAACAAAATTAAAGGAGAAAACTTCCCTAACCTAAAGAAAAAGATGCACATTAACATTTAAGAAGTCTACAGAACTCCAAATATATTAGACCAGAAAAGAAATTCCTCCCATCACATAATAGTCAAAACACCAAATGTACAAAACAAGCAAAGAATATTAAAAGCAGTAAGGGAACAAGGTCAAGTAACATACAAAGGCAGACCTATCAGAATTACACCAGACTTCTCACCAGAGACTATGAAAGCTAGAAGATCCTGGGCAGATCTCATACAGATTCTAAGAGAACACAATTGCCAGCCCAGGCTGCTATACCCATCAAAACTCTCAATTACCATAGATGGTGAAACCAAGATATTCTATGACAAAACCAAATTTACACAATATCTTTCCCAAAACCTAGCCCTACAAAGGATAATAGATGGAAAATGATAACACAAGGAGGGAAACTACAACCTAGAAAAAGTAAGAAAGTAATCTTCTTTCAACAAACCCAAAAGAAGATAAGCACACAAACATAAAAATAACATCGAAAATAACAGGAAGTAACAATCACTATTTCTTAATATCTCTTAACATCAATGGACTCAATTCCCCAATAAAAAGACATAGACTAACAGATTGGATACCTAAACAGGACCCAGCATTTTGCTGCATACAGAAAACACACCTCAGTGTTAAAGACAAACACTACCTCAGAGTAAATGGCTGGTAAACAATTTTCCAAGCAAATGTTCCCAAGAAACAAGCTGGAGTAGCCATTCTAATATCTGATAAAATTGACTTTCAACCAAAAATCATCAAAAAAGATAAGGAAGGGCATCTCATACTCATCAAAAGAAAAATCTACCAAGAAGAACTCTCAATTCTGAACATCTATGCTCCAAATGCAAGGGCACCCACATTCACAAAAGAAACTTACTAATCAGAACACCAATGGCTTATGCTCTAAGATCAAGAATTAACAAATGGGACCTCATAAAATTGCAAAGCTTCTGTAAGGCAATGCAAATCAAAACAACCCTGAGATTCCACCTCACACCAGTCAGAATGGCTGAGATCAAAAACTCAGGTGAAAGCAGATGCTGACAAGGATGTGGAGAAAGAGGAACACTGCTCCATTGCTGGTGGGATTGCAAGATGGTACAACCATTCTGGAAATCAGTTTGGCAGACCCTCAGAAAATTGGACATAGTACTACCTGAGGACCCAGCTATACCACTGCTGGACATATACCCAGAAGATGCTCCAACATGTAATAAGGACACATGCTCCACTATGCTCATACCAGTCATATTTATAATAGCCAGGAGCTGGAAACCACCCAGATGTCCCTCAACAGATGAATGCATACAATATATGTGGTACATTTACAGAATGGAATACAGCAACCAAAAGATTGGGGAAAGTTCTTTACCAATCCTACATCTGATAGAGGGGTAATATCCAATATATACAAAGAATTCAAGAAGTTAGACTCTAGAGAACCAAATCACCCTATTAAAAATGAGGAATAGAGCTAACCAGAGAATTCTCAACTGAGGAAACTGGAAGGTCTGAGAAGCACCTAAAGAAATGTTCAACATCCTTAGTCATCAGGGAAATGCAAATCAAAACAACCCTGAGATTCCACCTCACACCAGTCAGAATGGCTAAGATCAAAAACTCAGGTGACAGTAGATGCTGTCAAGGACGTGGAGAAAGAGGAACAGTCCTCCATGGCTGATGGGATTGCAAGCTGGTACAACCACTCTGGAAATCAGTTTGGCAGACCCTCAGAAAATTGGACATATTACTACCTGAGGACCCAGCTATACTGCTCCTGGGCATATACCCAGAAGATGCTCCAACATGTAATAAGGACACATGCTCCACTATGTTCATAACAGCCATATTTCTAATAGCCAGAAGCTGTAAACAACCAAGATGTCCCTCCACAGAGGAATGGATACAGAAAATGTTGTACATTTACACAATGGAATACTACTCAGCTATTAAAAACAATGAAATTCTCAGGCAAATGGATGGAACTTGAAAATATCATCCTGTGCAAGGTAACTCAGTCACAAAAGAACAAGCACCACTTGTATTCACTGATAAGTGGATATTAGCCCAAAAGTTCGGAATACTCAAGATTTAATTCACAGACCATATGAAGCCTAAGAAGAAAGAAAACCAAAATGTGGATGCTTCAGTGTTTCTTAGAAAGGTGAACAAAACTCACAGAAGGAAATATGGAGACAGATTATGGAGCAGAGACTGAAGGAAAGGCCATCCAGAGACTGCCCCACATGGGGATCCATCCCATACACAGACACCAAACCCAGATGTTTTTGTTCATGCTGGGGAGTGCTTGCTGATGGAAGCATGATAAGCATTCTCTTGAGAGGCTCTGCCAGAGCCTGACAAATACAGAGGAGGTTGTTCCTAGCCAACCATTTGACTGAGCATGGGGTCCTGGATGGAGGAGTTGGAGAAGGGACTGAAGGAGCTCAGCGGGTTTGCAGTCCCATGGAGGAAGCAACTGTGTCAACTGGCCAGACCTCCCAGAGCTCCTGGAGACTGGACCACAAACCAAAGAATACATGTGGAGGGACCCATGGTGCTGGCCACATATGTGGCAAAGAATGGCCTTGTTGGACATCAGTGGGAGGAGAGGTCCTTGGACCTGAGAGTGTTTGATACCCCAGTGTAGGAGAATGCTAGGGAGGGAAGATGGGAGTGGATGGGTGGGAAAACATTTGAAATGTAAATAAAGTAAATATCCAAAAAGAAAAAGAAAAAAAGAATCCCAACCACTTATAAACAGAGAAGAATCTCTCCATGACACATCAGTTTTTATAAAGCAATATTAAATTCTGTAGTAGAAAAATGCCAACTCACAAAAGCAACCACATCTAAACAAAACGAGACCTCTCAGCAGAAATATTAAAAGCCAAAATGATATATCTCAAGCTCTGAAAGCAAATATCTCACTAATTCATGTTTCTATCTCCTGAAAAATTATCTTTTAAAATCAAGAGAGAACCATTTTGAGACATGCACAATCTAAAGCAATTCATGACCATCAACTTAGCACTGAAGAAGAGATGTACACAAATTTTAAAGGAAGACCAAAGTCTAAATCATGAGAGTACAGGAAAGACTAAATCTCATGAGAGGACTAGATTGACAAAGGAGAACTAGGAATGAAGGAATCCATTATGTTCATTACAGCAAACACCTAACATCAATATAGGATAAAGAAAGGAACAAACATTAATCTAACCAAGAGTAGGAGAAATCAACAAATGTCTCTCAATAATAACCTTTAATGTGGCTGGGATAATAACTATTGGTAAAGTGTTTGCTACATAAGCATGAAGACCTGAGTTTGATCCTAGCACCCACAAAGAGAGCCAAGTATGGTGGCACATGCTCATAATGCCTGTGTTGGTGAGGTAGAAGCAAGTGAATCTCTGGGACTAGGTGGCTAGACGGCCTATGCTACTAACTCTTAAGGCTCAGGTCACAGTGAGATATTCTGTCTCAAAATAATACCTTGAATTGACCTCAACACAGAATTACACACACACACACACACACACACACACACACAAATAAACAAACCTTGAACATGAATGGTTATAAATTTCTCACCAGAAGACGCAAATTGGCTGAGTAAATTTGTTTTTTGAAGATCCAGCAATCTGAGGTCAAGAAACACACTTCACTTGCAAAGACTGGCAAGAACTGATAGTTAAAATATTGGAGACAGTTTGAATATATCAAGCAAATAGAAGCTGAAAATGGTTAGGCATAGTTATCCTTATAGCTGTTGAAATAGACGTCAACCCAAAATTAGTAATAGGAGATTGAGGGCATTATGTATTGAAAAGAACAGTTCTTCAAGAAGATATAACAATTGTAAAAATATATGCATTAAACATTGGGATTCTCAATTTCATAAAACAAACACTAATGGACATAAAAGTTATTCTGAGTAACTTCAATACCATATTTTCATCCACAGGCTGTCAAGACTAAAACCAAGTAAGTGTAAAACAGAAAAAATAAGATTATATGCCAATTTTCCTGACAATAATAGATGCAAATAAAACACATTTAAAAGGCTATATAAGCACCATAATCAAGTGGGTTTCATTCCAGGAATGCAAGGATGTTTAGACACATACAAATCAATAAATGTAATACAGCATATAAATAGACCCATGGACATAAATTATATGCCATCTCAATGAATGTAGGAAAGGTCTTTGACGAAGTTCAACATCATTGAAGAAAAAATGAATATATCTCATCATAATAAAGATCTTATAAGACAAAGCTATAGTCAATATTATAAAAATCAGGGAAAACTTGAAACATTATCTCTAAAATCAGGAATAAGGCAAAGTACCCATTCTCTCCAATCTTATTAAATATTGAATTCTTAGCTATAGCAATAAGAAAAGAAAAAGAAACAAAAGAAATACAAACAGAAAGGGAAAAGGTCAAATTACTCTTGTTTTTAGATGATCTTGTTTTAGATGACATTTAGAAGACTCTACAGAAAATCCTTAGACTTTGATAAACAGTTTCAGTCAAATATTAAACAGATTCAAAATGTGAATTCTCAGCTATTATTCCTGCCATCTGACACTTCTATTCAGCCAGCATGAAGTGCAGAGGACTCTAATCCTCTGAAAACACAAGACCAGCATGGACTCTAATCCTCTGAAAACACAAGAGCACGATACACTCTTTCTTCTATAAGTTCCTTTGGCCTTTGTGTCTTTTCACAGTAATAGAAAAGTAACTAAGACAGGATATATAATCAACATACTAAACCCAGTAACCTTTATTGATGTCAATAATTGACTTTTCTGAGAAAAGAATCCCAGTCCCAGTGACATACAACAAATATTTCAAAATAAATCTAAAGGTGCGGAAGACTTCACCAATGAAAACTTTAAAGCATGAAAGAAGAAATTTGAAGATGACAGAAGACTGAAAGACTCTCATGCTCATTGATTGGCAGAATTAATACTGTAAGACTGGCTATGTTTCTGAAAACAGTCTACAGGTTCACACAAAGTCCATCAAAAGTCAGTGATACTGTTCACAGAACTAGAAAAAATGTTAACAGAATTCGCTTGAAAGCACAGAAACCCCAAGTAACCAAAACAACTCTAGGCAGAAACAGAAAAGATATTAGCTCACTAAAACATCGGTGGGATAAGCTCAAATACATGAAACATTCTTCAAAGACACAAGAAGGGGAGGTGGGGATGATTATCTAGTCCTAGGGTAATGAGAGCTCTAGATTTGTCTTCATAAAGCTTTTTTAAATCCATGGAGGAATAGGGCTTAATGTAAATATCTTAACCCAGCAACTAAAACCCAAGCTACTTAGAGAAAGATAGTAAAATCCAATCAAGAAGCTAGTAGCACTTTGACCAGCTTCTAATTAAAAATCACTACATTGGCAAAGAAGTGACAAGTGAAACCCATAATCCAGAGGGAAAAATCAATAGAACCAGAGTCAGTATTTATATAAACTACAGAATTTACAAAGTCATCAAAACAGCTGTTATAAATATAAATGTTTCTAAGAAACATCAACATACTGTGTAGAAAAATGGGAAATATAAAAAAATAGCTTAAGGAAATTATAAATCAGAAAAAATACAATATCTGAATTAGGAAAGTTACTAGATAGTTTGACAGCACATTGGATACCATAAAAACAAAATAATACAATGAAATTTGAATAATTAACAACAGAAATTATCTACCATAAAGTATGCTGAAAAGTAAGGAGCAAATACAAAATTAAACATTGATTTTTATTTTATGTATATGGGTGTTTTGACACCACCTATGTATGTGTACTGTGAGACTGATGTATGTGTACTGTGTGACTGCTGATTGTCCTCAGAAGCCAGGAGAGGGCATCGGAGCCCTGGAACTGGAGTTATGGGTAGTGGTAAGCCATAACTGAAATGCTGGGAACTGATCAGGTCAGTTAAGAGAAGCAAGTGTTCCTAACTGCTGAGCTTTCTCTCTATGCCCATAAATTTAAAAGTCTTGAAGATGTAGCTGAATTTACAAAAGGGGAGATAAAGTATTTAATGATGAAATGATTGAACATTTCAAACTTACTCTGAGCTTACAAGTCTAAGAAAAACCCAACCAAGCATATACCCCAAAGTTATAGTCCAAACTATACTGCCTGATTCAATTTACCAGGTGAGCCTATAGCTGCCAGGCTGTGTCTGCTTTACTTAACAAGTGGGAACATTGAAACTACAGGCCTAGATGGGCTCATGGTCTGAAAGGCTACACTTAAAGCCAATAACAAGTTCACAACCAGGAAATCTGAAGTTGAAAACTGGTTCAATGTATATGTTGGCCTGTGGTCAGGTCTACATGGGGTTATTTTGACTGCCTTAATGTGAGAAGACTTCACCTGAAGTGGGTGATACCTCATCTGGGTTTCTGGCACGGGAGAAAGTGTGTTGAACAGTAAGTCTTTACACATCCATATCTCCATATCTCCCTGCTTTTGAGTGTGCATGTGATGTGATCAGCTGCTTTAAGTCTCTGCTACCTTGACTTCCTTTCTCTGATGGACTGTAAACCTGAAATTATGAGCCTTTTTCTTTTAAGTTGCTTTAGTCAGGGTAGCTTATTCCAGCAACAGAAATGAAAGTAGAAGATTTATGTATGTGTGTTCATGTATGTTCACATGTATGTAGGTGTGTGTGTGTGTCTGTGTGTACATGTGCTCAGGTATGTGAAGAACAACCTCAAATGTCACTCTTCAGCATCACCCACATTTTTTCCATACAAAGTGTCTTGCTAGCCTGAAGATCACCAGATAGGCTAGTTTAGCTGGCTAGTGAGTTCCAGGGATCTGCCTGTTCCTGCCTCTCCAGGCACTGGGGTTATAAATGCCAGATTCTTGGCTTTTAAAAAGCCTTTTTATTGAATTTTAACATTCATATACACAAAGTACATTTACTCTCCTCAGTATATATTATTCTGTAGTATGAATCCATCACTATCCCATGTATTTTTAAATGAAACTATTTTTTTATAAAACATATTTTGATCATGCTTTTCCCTTTCTTACCTTCTCCCAGCTCCTCCCCACTCTTACATTTCCATGCCTTGTCTCTCTCCTAAGAAAACAAACAGGCAAATAAAACTAACAAAAAAGAAAAAAAAAAAACATGTGAAACAAATACATGCACAAACCCATTAAAAACCCCACAAAATTGGAAACCATAATATGCAATCAAAAGTGCAGTAATGTATCTGGCTTTTTAATGTGGATTCTAGGGAATCAAGATCAGATCCTCATATTTACAAGACAAGCAATGACCAACTGATCTGTCTCCCCAGTTTATATTTTCGAAGATCAATTTTGGAAGGGCATAACAAAAAATAGGATTATAGCACTAGGTTTGTATTAATTTTTCCCAAGGAGACATGGCCAAAAGTCTAAACATCCTACATAGCAACACCAATGACAGGACCAGAGTAATGATTCTACCTGTCTGGGTTAGGGAATCAATGAGTATAAATGGCTTGTTTACAAAAGCCGGAGTAATCTACAGAGTGAGTTCCAGGACAGCCAAGGCTACACAGAGAAACCCTGTCTCGAAAAACAACAAACAAACAAACAAACCCAGGGTAAGACCTGCCCTACCATCTTTCAGTGTGTAAAAGCTCAACACTCTCCATCTTGAGTCACAGAAACTCCAGTTAAGGTGGTAATGACTGTCATGTTTGGAGAACAACAAAATATTTTGAAAATTAATTTTCTTTACTTGTGAAATTTTTCCTCTTTCTTTCAAAAAGATTGTTTCAAAAAATTGGGAGAAAATCACTTCAGCTACATTTTCTCACTTAATATACTCAACATTTTTTAAATAGGAAATATCTATTTGCTCAAAAACTCAAAAAATATTGGAATAAAGTTTGCCTTAGCTTTCAAGGTGGTAACAGTTGGTTTTCCCCTTTCTACTCATTGTAATGATGGCCATCTGTGTCTTAATCTGGCTTTGAAAAGAATATCCCAAGTTCTCACTGGTAATTATATTTGCCGGTTTGAGATTTATAATCGCTAGCCTGTTACTTGTCCCTTTTTTGAGTCTTCTAGGAGGTTGATTTACTTACGTATTTATTATGCATTTTAAAGTAACGAATGAGTATGGAATTGCAGCAGATTTCTCCTTGGCCTCAAGCTTCAGTTGGATGAGGATGGGTCCTGGGGATGGGAAGGTCAACAGCGGAGACTGTTAATAGATCTCTATCACAAGAATAGGGACAATAAACCATAGGGAAAGGAAAGAAGAGGACATTTGCTGTCAAAGAAAGTCAAGAGAGCCATAAAAGGGTTGAGATGGCTCTCAGGCTTTGACCCAGGCGGTTCCTGGGACCATCCCAGGGAGATTGGAGAAGGAGCCAGTGAGAAGGGAAAAACAACGTTGGCAGCGACCACCCCTGAGTTTCAGATGGTTGAGATACTTCTTACGGAAGTGTCCAACCAGCAGACAACAACGAAGACTTCAAGAAGATGAAAGAAAAAAAAAAAGTTAGGTTTACAAATTTATCTGCATAGAAATTAATCAAGATGGCAAGGAGGCATGGGATGGCCAAGGGGCAGCCTGTGGGATAAGAAGTTCCGTTTAAAGGGGGGGGGGGGGGACATTGCCACGCTCCTGTGACCTTTTAGCGGTCAGTGGGTCCTTTTCTGAATGTCTCAGGGATGCTTAACCAGACGTATGGATGGAGAAAATGGCACGATTTGAGGTTAGGAGTGGAGTTCTAAAATTAAAATAAAACAACAAAACAAAACAAAAAACAATTCTTTTAACTACGACAGAAAGGCAAAGATCGCGTAAACAAAAAGCAGCGAGAATACACTGGGAGCTAAGTGGGAAAACCTCAGCCTCTGCTATGAAGTGGATAATGAGGTCTGTTAGAGAAGAGATGAAGCTGCCTGGCATGTGAGAATTGCAGAAAGAACAGCTGTGGTCGAAGGTGTGTCGGGAGTCGGTTAGGAATGAGACAGAAGCCTGCAGATTCTGAAAGGTCACATCAGACGGTGTATCAGAGTTAGCATCCACCCCGGCTCCACTGTGTGTATCAGAGTTAGCATTCACCCTGGCTCCACTGTTCTCAGCTCCCGTGTGGTCTATGGCCCAGTTCTTCCAAGTGGAGCTTCTTACTTGATCCTTAAAGGAGCCTTGACAGATGGATGTTGTGACCAGTGCCAGAAGAAGATGTGGAGGTTTCAATGTGCCTATCAAAGCTCAGATATTAGAAGCTTTATTCCTAGTGCAGGCAGTGTGAGCCTCACAAGATATTACATCAGGAGGGCTGTGCCATTATCGAAAGAGAGAATTTGTTATGAGAAGCTAATCTAGTTCTTCCTTCCTTCCTCTCTTGAATTCTCTTGTCCTTCTTCTGCCTTCTACCACAGGATGACACAACACAAGCAGCCTAACCAGAGGTGACACTTTGGAACTGCATTTCTCAGCCTCCAAAACTGTAAGAAATAAATTCCTTTTCCCTGTAAACTGCCAAGTCTATGGTATTGTAATCCCGCTAAATGGAACGACAGCGACTCAAACCCAGCTCTTCGTACCTGAAGCCCATGTTAACACCCTTCCTCACTCAGCCCTCCATTTCTACCACATTGCTCAGTGTATGTGGATTCCTTGGCCTCCCCTCTGATACATTTGGGTTTCTTTCTTTCTTTCTTTCTTTCTTTCTTTCTTTCTTTCTTTCTTTTATTGAAATAGATCCTCCCTTTGTACAACATCTTCTGATTGCATTTTCCCCTCCTGCAACTCATCCCTGTGTCTCCCAACCCCCACTCCCATCCAGATCCACACCCTTTTTGCCTCTCATTAGAAAACAAACATTAGGTTTATAAACAATATCCTGGATGAGATTTACAGGCATAGTCTCATTTTGTTAAGACTAGACTTAGCTCTATCTCATTCCCACTGTGACCTCTGGCTTGCTTTCCTGAGAAATCTCTCTTACTGAGAGACTTGGGACCTCTGTTTACGCTGAAGTTATCCCCTCAGAAATGTGCCTTGTTTTGCACACAGTGCATCTCTTAATAGCATTGTGACTTTTCCAATTTTCTCTTCTAAGGTAGACATTCCTGCTCAGAAAATCTTGGACACCTGTGCACTGAAAGATGTAAGCACATGTAATAGAAACTCCAAGGTATTGTCTTAGAGGAAGAACTTCCCCAGAGCAACAAATTCCCAGCTGTGTGCTTTCTCTAGGTCCAAATTAAAGATCCATAAAACTCCCCTCTCTGGGGTCCCCAAGACTAAACACAGTGGCTTCAACAAAGAGCTTGAAGACCCATATGGTGAATGTCACAAGTAGTTAATGAACCCACTGTTTGCTTTCCAGATAACTTAAAAGAAACTTTGAATAGACTCCTCTGGCAGAGAACAACAAGCTGCCTGGACACACAGCACCAACAATCCTAATCAGCAGCAGAAGTTAAAATCGCTGAGATGGGCAATGTGCCACAAGATCTTACCATCCTCCTTCCCTGGGTCAGCCCCTTGCACTTTGCCTTTAATCCTGTATCAAAGTGGTTCTCTTGGAGTTTGATCGTGTGACATAATTGGCTGTTAACACTAGCAAAGAGAATTCTCTCTCCTCTTTCCTCCTCTTCTTCCTCCTCCTCCTCCTCCTCCTCACCCTCATCCTCTTCCTCCTCTTTCTCTTTTTCTCAGCAGAGTTTAGCTATGAACTCAAACTCACAAATCTCCCAGCCTCAGCCTCCCACATATAGGGATTGCAGAACATTGCCATTTTTTCTTGGGCACTCATCATTAGGGACTCCTCCACCATGTCTTAGTTCATACCTGCTGCTATTACAAAGCACCTTAGCCTAATACGCAAAATTACTTTATTTCTCATAGTTTTAGATACTGGAAAGTCCAAGATCAAGACACTAACAGATTCAGTGTCCTCAGCCTCATAGATAGCTCTTCTTGCT
Organism: Rhynchomys soricoides; assembly: GCA_019843965.1. Classification (NCBI taxonomy): domain Eukaryota; kingdom Metazoa; phylum Chordata; class Mammalia; order Rodentia; family Muridae; genus Rhynchomys; species Rhynchomys soricoides. The sequence continues at coordinate 5,307 of JADRCH010013874.1, read as the reverse complement.
GTGGTCTCCCAAGGCAGAGGAGAACAAGGATGGACTCACTCACTCCAAGCATTTTATATGGGTGTTAATCCTACCCATGAGGATGGATTTCTCAAAGCTAATCACTATCTTCTAAAGGTTCAACTTCTTACTGCTATTGCATTGGGAAGTAAATTTGTTCATTGCTTTTGAAGAAATAGGAAAATTAAAACTCTAGCAGCCCCTAAGCAATGAGTAAATGCCACCACTTATTAGGTATTGTGCTTGGTGTGAAGTCAACAAGGATACAGAACATCTCTTTCCTTGAAGACTGTTGACAGGTGAATAAACAGATAAATTAGAATATGATGTTCTGGAGAAGCCAAACAAGCCAGGAATACCAAAGAAGTCACCAAGTGTACCTGGGGGGTTGAGGGGGCCCAAGCACTAGAGAAAATAAGAGCACCTGAGCACTTTAGAAAAATGCAATTTCCTGGGTATTGTCACTATCACCCAGGCTCCAGTATTATAAATTTCAATTTCTCATTAGAATCTCCAGGCTTGTCCTAGGATTCTACTTCCCCCCAAAACATTCCTGGTGATACTCCACAGGGGTAGATGCTGTCTTAAAAATTCTGCTCTAAAGGAAAGGCTGGAAGGAACATGCTGGGAGAGAAGATTCAGATTTGACAGTGACTGGTGAGGGTGTTCCAAGGAAAGGGACCGTAGGGGTGCAAATGACTGGCAGAGTTTAGCTTATCCAAGTTAACAGGCATCTTAGACCCATGAACCAGCACATGACTACAGAATATGGGATTCAGCCTGAGCCACAGCAGCAGCCAGAAGCTAGGCTTTCCTCACTGTACTTCATAGTACAGTGTGATTCTCAACCTTCCTAATGCTGTGGCGCTTTAATACAATTCTTCACGTTGTGGTAACCCGCAATCGTAAAATTATTTTTTGTTGCTACTTTATAACTGTAATTGTACTACTATCATGAATTATAATATAAATATCTGATATGTAGGATATCTGTATAAGACTCCTACAAAAGGGCCATTTGACATCCCTCCCCACCTCCACCCCCCACCCCCCAAAGTGATCATGATCCACAGGTTGAGAACCACTTGCTTAGACCATGTTCCTTCTGTAGGCTGGGGTATAGGAGCATGCTCCAAGGTTCCCTGTAAAGAACAGGCCAAAAGAATCATTGTACACTTCAGTCTATACAGGCTGACGACAAGTCCACTCTAGCTCCTGAGCCCTGTTTCTTGTCCCTGCAGCACCTCTTCCTCCCTTTGCCACCCTTTGCCACCCTTTGCTCCCTAGGGGCTGATGAATCCGACTGAACTACCCTGCATTTCTGGCCTCACTTTCAATATTTAGTTCTTCAAAATCTAACAAATTTTGTCATGGCCACTTCTGGATGTCCAGTTAGCCCACTTCTCCAGGGAAACAAGGGACATCCTGCCCAATCAGAAAGAGAAAGGTCTCTGCTCCCCAGCTTGGTCAGCCACTGTGCATGGCTGTCTTCATCTCTCCAGTCACTAAGGTAGCTGGAAAACCGGTGTCCCTCCACTGGTCATGCACTTACCTGGGGGTTGAGCCTCTGCCATTTTGTAAATGATACTCCTGCAAGGCTAGCTATAAGGGTACCAAACACCCACATCTATTCTTTACTGCTCTTAATCTGCCTGACAACAAGCCGCAGTAAAAAAAATAATAATAATACCTTTTCTCATTTAGTAAAATAAAGGATTATCCTGCATCCACTCTAGTCTAGCTCTGATGCTTGGCTTCAAGAGGGATCAAGAAACAATTGGATATATTTAAAAAAAAAATGACAAACAAGGGTCCTAAGCACACAAGGCTTTTGGTCTTTGTCAGCCTTATGGATATTTCTTCAAGGAGAAGGGCATCTTTGTCCACAGGGCTTATGATTTATAATACCCAAAGTGACACCAAGTTATAATGCTGATCCTTTTGAGGTAATTGTAATTTTTAGAGGATGATTAAAGTTTTCAAAATAAAACCAACCAAGTACACAAACCAAAAACTGCTTGATCACTTTTGTGAAACCTGAGAATCAATTTTGTCAGATAGTGTTACAAAATATGTATTCCTGCAACAGCCAGTTCTTACCTTTTTTTTAACAAAATAGAATATTTAGCATTTTATATTCCTATTAGTAGGGAATAAAATCACTTAAAGTTAGCATGGAATTTTTAGATGCCAACATGTGGATTATTACAGAGAGTTTCAGAGTAATTTCTTGTGGCTCAATAGCGGCTGTGCAAGGGCTCTGAGTCAGGACACTGGGTGTGAAGGACTGCAGTTTTAGCTCTGTAGTGTCTAAGGATGAGGACACAGTCTAAGAACTGCATCATAAGGCAATCTCATCACTGAACATCACGGAGTCACTGAGTAAATCCAGAGACTATGGGGACAGCCCTGTGGCCTCCTCATAAAGTCAAGATGGACTGATGCCAGTGCCACACAGAAGACTGTTCCACAATAAACCTTTTTTTTTCCTTCAATAAGTGAGTCATTCCAAAATCTCAATTAAAAGCACAGTATAGGAAGCATATAAACTAATAATGGTCATGTATTATCATTTCAAGTATGATGTGCTGGATATTGCACTATGCGCTGTGCTTTTATGCAACTGATAGCACAGTAGGCTGGTTTATACCAGCATCACTGCACATTGTGCTTTGTCATTACCAAGGCTACAAGGTCACTAGGCAACAGGAATGTCTCAGCTTCATTGTACTCTCATGGCGCTGGTGTGGCATGTGCAGATTGCTGAACACTGAAATACCAGTTTGTAGCCTGACTATTTTAATTCAACACATGCTAAGTTCCTTCTTTGTGCCAGGCACAACAGGAATTCTTTAAAATAAGTAAATCTTTTGTTACCGCCCAAAATCTTCAGTCCCTTGATAATGGTTTTCCTGTTCACAAAGGGCCCCTCTTGGTCAGTATCCAAACCTGGGAAATGTGTGTATCTCCAGGCCAGGAGCTATGGTGTCAGTCCATGAAGACAGCAGGTTCAGTTACACAGTTTAGGCCTCATGTTCCCTGGTATTAAAGAGCATGACGAAGCAGTGGTATAAGATGGATTGTAAACGGGCTTGGAGGAGAAGTGTCTCCATGGCAGAGCACTTGCCTAGCATGTAGAGAGCCCTACTACTAGCCCAGGACTGGAAGCCATAATAAGTGATCAAGTAGTGTGTGGCTTCCCGGAAGCAGACCAATGACCCAGAGTCAGGACACAACAGATAATGTAAAATTCATAGATATGAGCTATACATACAGACTGGTGGTAAAAATTAAACATGTCACCTCTAACAGGGGAAAGAGAGCTAGGAAGTGTGGGCTTACAGTGTGAAGCAGCCAGGAGTGATGTGGGGCAGCTTACACAAAGCCTCAACAGTAGGATGTGGGTGCTAAGTAGAAGCTGAGAAACTACCCAGTAACAATCGATCACCCAGACAGCTATTGAGCAGCTGGTCTATGAACATCTCTTGCTCAGGGGTGTGGGTCTGGAATGGATAGCGATCTGGTAAGGGAGGCCAGACATGGACATGGAGAAAACTCTGGTTATGAGGCAAGGTAGCATGTGTTAAGGTCTGTGCCCACAATGTTCTGAACACAGGGTAAATTTGGAAGTGGCAAAACTCTCAGTGGATCTTGTGGGTCAAAGGTCAGGAGCCAGGGGTCAGGGGCCAGGGGCCAGGAGCAACCTTCTACAGGGTAAGTTGCTAGGTAGGAACTAGAAAAAGTAAAGAGGATGTAGGAGGGAGAGGGGAATGGAACGGTATCCAATATTAAGCAAGCAGGAGCATGAAAGTAGGGGGTAGAAATGACTGGTACACTGGCAAACGATACGGATGTGGATACTGGGAGGTAGGGCCAGCCTAGGTGCTGTCATGGTCATTGTTTCTGTTAACACTTTGTCTAAGCTCCACCCCACAGTTACCTGGCAATAGCCAGGTATGCCAGACTCACAATTAAAGGGGCTGCTTGCCTCCTCCGCTCTCTCTTGCCTTCTTGCTCCCTCTCTGTCCTCTCACTCCCTTACCCTCTCTCCCCATTCCCTTCCCCCCTCTCTCCTTTTCTCTGTCTCTACAACTATCTCAACTCCCCTCCCCATACCCTGAATAAACTCTATTCTATACTGTACTATACTATACTGTCCTGTGGCTGGTCCCTCAGGGGGAAGGGATGCCTCAGCATGGGCCTCTGAGGCACCCCCTCCCCCACACCTGACTACATATCCAGCAAACATATTCCTTCTCTTCTTATCTTTTTATAAAACACAACAGTTTCCAATTGCCAGAGGTGGATGGAAATTCTGCTGACAGGAGATTGCAGCCATGTTAATGAGGAAACCAGCTCAGCTTTGTCCTTGCAATTTGAAGATGTCAAAGAGCAGTTGAACAAGTGTCAGCAGCATGAGGATGGCTTGGAAGAGCCAGTGTGGACCTTGTGGAAGATATTACATGGGCTCACTGCAACTGCGGTATTGGGGAAGACTGGTGAGGTTGAGAGAAGGCTTGGAAATTAAGATGTTTCTAAGGTGGAGAAGCAGCCTCTGTACCCAGTGCATTTCACATGATGTAGCAAGAAGTCATCCCATTCAGGGAGAAGATCAGCTGCCCAGGAAGCCCAGGAAGATCCATAGACTGGCAGCTTATAATATGGGTTTGGACTGTGAAGGTAGAAAGAATTTAGGAGGAACATTGCACTCTATCTGACTGGGCTCTCTGGGTTTAGAAGAAAAGACTTGCGCCATAGCTGTGTAAACTAGTCTTATTGCCACACTGACTACACTCTTCCCAGAAAGAGTGTCAGGCTCCAGTTGGAAGGCATTGAAATACATATATAAAAGTCAGATATGAGATAATGCCATTATTTTAAAAATAGAATTATATTTCCATATAGTTTCATATTCTAGAGCTGGGCACAGAGGTATACCAGTTACCTCAGATCCTCAGGAAGACCTCTCTAGTCAAGAGTTACAGGCTGGCCTGAAAAACATGTAAGATTTTGTCTTCCTACTTCAAAAATTTGCAAAATATTTCCATGTATGATTATTGCAATAATCTTTACAATGAATGCTGAAACCACAATCACAGAAGTTACAATTAGCCTCCTAGAGAGGTATAGTCTAACTAACTACCAAGGGCGAAAGGAAGAAATGAGATCTAGTTTTAATCTCATAGTTTAACCCTGCTCAACTTTAAGTCAACTGTCTCCAGCCATTTGGTTGCTCTTATTCCCATCAACCACTTTTAAAGTGTGTGTGTGTGTGTGTGTGTGTGTGTGTGTGTGTGTGTGTGTGTG
>JADRCH010013873.1:0-32656 GCA_019843965.1 Rhynchomys soricoides | reverse complement strand
AGAAAGAAAGAAAGAAAGAAAGAAAGAAAGAAAGAAAGAAAGAAAGAGAAATCAACCTCATTGAGGAAGTGAAGGACCTCTTCAATAAAAATGTTAAACCTGTGAAGAAAAAGATACAGAAACACCTTAGAAAATGGAAAGCGATCCCATGCTTGCACATTGTTCGAGTAAACATTGTGAAAATGACCATTTTCCCAAAAGATATTTACAGATTCAATACAATGTCAACCAAAATTCCCATTTCATTCTTCACAGAAAATTCACATGATACCACAAAAGACCCTGTATATCCAAGTAGTCCTAAAACAAACAAACAACAACAACAACAACAACAAAACAAAAAGAATGATGCTAGAGGGATTATAATTACAGAGCCATAGTGATAAAAAAAATATATATGGTGTGGCACAAAAAAGAGACAGGAAGACCAATGGTTAAGGCCCAAGCGTGAGCATAAGTAACTTTACCCACTTAATTTTTGACAAAGATGCCAAAACTATTAGCTGGAGAAAAGAAGGCTCCTTCAACAAATGGTGCTGGGAAAATTGGATGTCCATGTGAAAGAAGAATGAAATTGGACCTGTATCTGTAATCTTGCACAAAAACTAACTTCAAGGGGATCAAAGGCCTGAACGAGAACCCTGAAGCTGCTGGAAGAAAACAATGGCAGTGCTATTCATGATGCAGTTGTAAAGGACTTCCTCAATTAAACTCAGTTTGCCCAAGAGTTAAGGCCAACAAAGCACAAGTGGGACTTCGGGAAACTGAGAAGCCCCTGCACAGCTAAAGAAACATTCAACTCTGCCAGGCAATGGTGGTGCACACCTTTAATCCTAGCGCTCAGAAGGCAGAGGCAGGTGGATCTGAGTTCAAGGCCAGCCTGGTCTACAGAGTTAGTTCCAGGACAGCCAGGCTTACTCAGAGGGGGAAAAAGAGGGAGGGAAGGAGGTAAAAATGGAGGGAGATGGAGAGAAACAGAGAGAGACAGAAAGACAGAGACAGAATCAACTGAGTAAAGAGGAAGGCCACAATGCAAAAGGATCTTTGCCAGCTATATATCTAACAGAGGATTAATATCTAGAATTTACAAAGAACTTAAAACAAACAAAAAACAACACATGACTCATTCAAAAAATGGATCTGGAACCTGAACAGAAAGGAAAGGAAATGGCTAAGAAATATCTCAAGAAGTGTTCATCATTCCTAGAAATTAGGGACATGCAAATCAACAACTTCTGAGGAAGGGAGGGTGGGACAGATGGCATTGCCACTTACTGGCTTTCTCATTAGATGCCCCTTGTGCTCTCTAAGTGACTAATTATGTAGGTATGTACATTGTCATATATTTCTTAATGTTCCTAAAATAGAGGCTCCAAAAGATGTCTCCAGAAAGTCCCCATGGAGAGAAGATCATCTTATAGTTCAGGTATAAAGCAAAGGCAAGCCCTTGATGGATCATCACAAGTCCTGGCCTGAGCTTTTCAAAACCCTCATCTCAAAGGCAAGCAGGGATGACACAACCAGATCTGATAAGGACTTGGCCAAGTTTCCATAATTACCAAAAGAACCTTCCAGCAAGAGGCGTTATCTCCACCATCACTAACAATGATCTACTTGCAAGTATACTGTGGATAAAATATTAGGTAATCATAGCTCTGCTCTTATGTTTGACTGGGGAGGGATTCCATTTCAAAAATCTTAATCACTGGGACTTAAGACGGATTATCTCTCTCCCAACAAAAAGGTGGGCAGTCCCTAGAAAAAATGTTCATGAGATTAATCAAGAACTCAGACCTCTTCCATCTTCTAACTCGACATTTTACCAGGTAGCTTTGTCCCCAATGTTGCAAGACAGCTGCTCTTGTGTCATGGATCGGCATCTATTAATAGACATCTCAGCTGCATTGCTGACAGGAAGAAGGGCAAAGGAGGAAGGATGGGATGACGAATAAGATGCAATTATCTGCTCCAAGCAGCTTTCGTTTTCAGTGGCTGTCCTCATTTATTTGACAATTTTTATCTTCCTTCTCATGGGAATTAAAAGCTCATGTCTCCCGGAGGGTGTGTGCTCCAGGCTACACATGAGGAGCCCCGGATTGCTTTCTTTTTAAGAGTCATTGAAAACATCCCAGCCGTGCCTTGCTGTGAAGATTACTAGCCAGCGCTCTCATCATGTCACTTTGTCATTGTTAATAAGATACCATTAGTTTTATAATTCTTAATGTTCCATAAAACTATGCACCAACCCCTTGTACTAACCAAAAAAAAAAAAAAAAAAAAAAAGCAAAACGATACTGACAATGTAAGACTGTTAACATTTGTATATCACCCTTCAGCGACATGTTATTTGGTTGACACATAGTGTGTTTTGACATCTTTGAACAAGGCATGTGTATATGCTTTCTTCATGACAAGGTTGTTGCTCTTTTGATATCTCTTAGGGTGGCATTTTCTTTATGTCTGATACTAGGAACCTCTGGTTAGCATGGGTACTAACAGAAACACGGAGGTGATTTCTGGGCATTTTTCTTTCTAGAGAAGAGAGGAAAATATAATTTAATTGCTGGAAGCATGAATTGTGGTATGTGAAATGTGTGTGTGTGTGTGTGTGTGTGTGTGTGTGTGTAATGAGTACAAATCTATGCATTCCTAAGTATACAAGAAATAGAATGTTCATTGATTCCTCAAGCAATTTTATTTTCATTGGTTCCTGAGCCATTAAGACACCCTGATCTCACTCTTTATGAGCTTCTGCCTGGTAAATGGTGGAAGTTGTGAATGGTTTCAGAATTATATGCAATGGCAAGGCCTGGAGAATCACAGGGAAACTCCTTCTTTGGTGATGTATTCACATGCTGCCATGGAGAATGTCTCCATCCCAGCATGAAAGCTTCCTCAGGTTCTAGTGCCATCTATGTTTCCCCAGTGATGTTGTAATGCTGGGAGATTTTCAAGCTCACTCATCAGCCTAGAAGCTGCCCCACAGCCTCTCTTTGGAGTCTTACTGGCTCACAGAACCATCTTCTCTCTGTTCACCACTTTTCTAAATCCACACAAATTGTTGTTCTTGTCTGAAGATGGGAAAATCCATGTCCTTTGTGGTTTCTGGCCAGATATTTATCCATGCTCCAGATTCTTTAGCCCATTTCGGGATTAGACTTTTAAAAACTGTAATAATGAAGGCCAAGTGATGTCAGCAAGGTGGCTGACCACAGGTATCTGGAGTGCTTTTCTCCACAACAAAAGGAAATGGGAGTATCATACTTCACCAGACAATGTGAAACAGAGTGTGTGTGGATATGTTACAGAGATGCTACAGGCCATGGAAATACAGGGGCCTTATAGAGAAAGAGCATATCACAAAGCATCTTTATTCTGTCCTTTGAGGTCAACCTCTGTCAAGAGGCCAGTCTCCCTCCTCCTTCAGATACCCATCCATTTGCTCTTGAAAAACCCTGAGGCACTCTCAGACCCTAATCCCAGTGTGAGGTCAGCCTAGTTATCACAGTATTGCACACCCCAGAGAAGAAAGCAGCCCACATTGCACCTTCCCTCAACTTGAAACTGTCCTACTCAGAAAAGTAACTGGGAAATTTCTAGCAGGTCAGCTGACCCAATATGTGAGGCATCCCGGAAGCTTCAGCCTCCCTCCCAGCTTTGGAAAGTACCTAAGTAATTTGCCTTGCATTACTAAACTGCAGAGGCCCCCAGAAAACAGTTGGCTGACCTCAATCACCTTCTTAGGGCCCAAGACACCCAAACACTATCCTTGGCCTCAAGAAGCAGCAACATGTGCCCCTCAGCTCCAGAACATAGCTGGGTAGCTTGCTCTGAGCAGCTCAAGCCAAAGAAGTACAAAGAAGCAGATGAGGTAATCACCCCCTTTTATTATCCCAAGGCTCCTGGAAACTCTTAGCCTGTTCTCAGAAACTCCTCCCACTTGCCCTCAGCCCTGGGAAGATCACCTGGGGCAGGTCAGCCTCTTCCACCTAGAGAAGTCCTAAAAAGTCAGCTGTGCAAAATGCAAACAATGAAAGGCGTCTCATCTTGGTTTACTTCTGTACCCTGAGCCCCAGGCAATTCTCAGATACTGACCAGCACCTCAGCCAGACACCAGGCAAGATCTAACACATGTACCTGGTAGGCTCATGAATGAGATCATCCTCACAACTCACAGAGAGTGTTAGTTGCCCCACATCTGTAACCAGATACACCCAGAGCTAACACATTTTTTTTAGATTAACACAGATAAAAAGAGAGAAGATCTAAATAAACAAAATCAGAGATGAAAAAAAGCACACAGCACATTGATGTCACAGAAGATAAAGATCATTAATGAACTGTTAGGAGCCATGCAGGAAACTTCCTGAGCACTAATGAGAGTGGAAGAGAGGAGATGTCACTGGTGAGCCAAAGCCAGCATAGCTCCTGCAAGGCCTCGATCCTGGGTTTATTCTCATTTTATACTTTAAAACTACAAGGTGTGGTGGACAAGCAAGCAAGATTTTACAGAAGCTTATGTAGCAGTCAGCAGGTTGTTAAGGGCAACAGCCCATTGTCTCAGCTATTTCTCCAGGTCATTTTATTTCAGTTAAGAGGTAAAATCCCACTTGGCATATAGACCGTGTAAGCAGTGCTTTAAGCGAACCAATAAATCAGTATCTAGTCTTTTCTACTTGAATTCTACCCCAAGAGAAAGTGCATACCTTCCCACCTGTTGGAAAACTTAGGTGAAATGAATATATCTGGATACATCTGACCTACAGGACCATGAGGATGTATAAAAGCTAAACTGCCTACTAACAAATAATGATATAGAGCTAGTAATAAAAAGTCCCCAACAGAGAAAAGCCCAGAGCTGTGTGGCTTCAAAGCTGAATAGTACCAAACATTGTTTACAAAAGAACTCATGCTCGTTCACTTAAAACTGTCCATTGGGCTTGGATGGCTTTACTTGTCATCTTGGTTGGAGACCATGTGCTTGAGGGTCTGTGGGGTGTTTCTAGAATCAACTAGATCTTGAGGGTACTGATCTAGTCAGCAGAGTAATCCATTGATGAAATCATCATGACATGATGGCGTCATTGAGAGGTGGGGCCCTGGAGGAAGTAGGACACATTGGAATGAATTAGTCAAGGTTCTTTAGAGTCACAGAACTCATAGAATGTCTCTGTATATTAAGGTGATTGTAATGACTTCCAACTAACTCAACAATGAGCAGCTGTGAATGGGAAGTCCAAGAATCTAGTTGTTGCTTAGTCCTATGAGGCTTGTTGTTTTAGCTGGTCTTCTGTATAAGCCAGAATCCTGAAGAAGTGGGTACCAATAGATGTGCTGGCAAGTAAGTGCCAACAGGTGAAGAAGAGTGAGTTTTCCTTCTTCCATCGTCCTTATGTAGGCCTCCAGCAGAAGGTACGGCCCAGATTAAAGGTGTGTATTACCATGCCTGGATTTGGAATTTTCTCTGTCCCAGGCTTGCCTTCAACACAGAGATCAGCTTGCCTCAATCTCCTGGGATCAAAGGCATGCCTGGCTTAAGCTTGTCACAGCCACTATGCATCAAGATCTGCTTCAAAATCATGTGTCATCCCATGTCAAAATCTGGGAAAAGGAGCCTGTGTCTTCCAACCTAAATATATGGATCACAGGTGTCCCTCCATTTCTGCATTGGAGTTCATTCCAGATGTAGTTAAGTTGACAACTAGGAAAAGCCATCACAGGAGCATATATCATGCCATGGTCCTTTCCTGTATCCCCCTATCCTATGTTTACTGACCATCAAAATGTATACTGTTTCACCGCACCACACCTTCCCAGCCTTGATAATCTAACCTACCCCTTTAAGCTGCTTTCTTGGGTGTTTGGTCACATGCACCCAAAAGTCTGAGCAACACAATAATAAAAAGGGCAGGAACCTTTCCAGTTTCTTTCTGCAAAACCAGGTCACACCGATTCTAAAACTATACAAAGACCCAATAAAAGGACATATAGACCAGTATCCCTGAAGAAACTAGATGTAAAAGTTCTCAATAAAATGGAAGCAAATAAAATTTAAATGGCATAACAAAATCTGTCACCTGATTTGGGGGTAAAACAATACTTCAACAAATAAATGATTAAATTCAACATTCCACCATGAAAAAACACTAGAAAGACAGCTACATATAACAACAAAAACAAACAAACACAAAAAAAAATCTATATGATATCTAGTGGTGAGAAGCTGAAATCATTTGTTCTAAGAGTAGGACCAAGAGAAAGATGTTCACTTTTACCATTCTTATTCAATATATTGGAAGTCTTAGCCTGAACAGTAATGCATGCTGAAGAAAGAAAAGACATCCAAAACAGGAAAAAAAGATGTTCAAATAATCTTTTTATACATGATGTGAATTTATATATAGAAAAACACAAAGACTTCATTAAATATTATTATAATTGATAGGTGAATTTAGTAAGGTTGCAGGATACAGATTCAACACACACACACACACACACACACACACACACACACGTGCACACAAACGCACACCCCCCAACATGAAACCCTGCAGTGTATTCTTTCTACTAAAGAACAAAATCATTGAGAAATTAAGAAGACATTCCTATTGTCAATGGCTATAAGATTTTCTAGTAATAAATTAACCAAGGAAATAAATTAATTCTACAATGAAAATGAAGAATAATGAAAGAATTTAAAGAGGACACACACACACACACACACACACACACACACACACACTAAAATGATACCCTGTGTTCATGAACTGGAAGAACTAATATTATTAAATACACCCAAAGTGTTATCTATAGACATCTCAAAAGGATGACCACCTTGTCATGACAAAAGTGCACACACATACTTTGTTCAAAGATATTGACATATTGTATGTCAGCCAAATAACGTCACTGGAGGATGGTGCTTTACTAATATTAACATTCTTGCAATGTCCATATGTCAAAATACTGTCAAAATACCAATTGCATTATTTACAAAAAATAGAAGAAATACTACTGGCACTGGTATGGAACACAAATTACCCTAGTGAGCAAAAATAACAAATTTGGAGACAGTATAAAACTTAACTTCAAAATATACTATAAAGTAGGAGAAACATAAACAGCATGGCATAAAATGCAGACATACAAATCAATAAAACACTATAGAAAATCCGAAGATGAATTAATCTCTATAGACAACTTATTTTCAGCAAAGGCCATAGTAGGATCATATATTGAAAAATGATAGCCTCTTCAAAGGATGATCATAGGAAAATGGACATACTTACACAGAAGAAAGAAGTTAAGAGAATTAAATCCTGTTATGTATGGTTAAATGTGTGGAACAGAGAACATTATGTTAAGTGAAATAAGCCAGATACTGAACAGGCCTGTCCTCACTTCTGTGTGAAAGCCAAAACACTGATGGCCAAGCATTAGAAAGTAAATGTGAGGGGATGTGTGTTCAACAAAGAGTACTTAAAGTGTAGAAAGTCTAGTTAAGTAGGCAGAATAACTTCTAAATTTGACTATGAAGAATAATTTCTAACATTCAGCATGATGGCCTTCGTTATGGTTGGTAACAATTAAATGATTATATTAAAATCACTAATAGAGAGAACTTTGAACATTCCCCAAACAGAGAAATGATGTATCTAATGTGCTAGATACAGCAATTAGCCTCAATTGATAAACATACCCAGTATGTACTAGAATCTTATTACATCAACCCATAAATGTGCATAACTATTTTTAATTAAGATAAAAATTAATTAGAATAAAGAATACTTGGTTACTTCTGCTTTAGATCCTGACACTTCCCTATCCTCAAACACTGAGACAAGATTTGGTGGGCTGAACTATCAAAGTGAGAGTGATGATGGCAAAGATCAAAGAGCACTATGTCAAAAAATGTTCTCCTGGGCCATTTGTTGCTCTTGCAGAGGACTCAGGTTCAATTCCAGGTACCCACACAGGCAGTTGACAACCATCTATAACTCTTGTTTCAGGGGATCCAAAGCTCTTTTTTGACTTCTATGGCACCAGGCACAGGTGTGGTGCATATATATATATATGCACAATATTTGTACATATAAAGTAAAATTTTAAATATACATTTTCCTGGATATATATTCTACAGGTTATATATTGTTTATATGTGAGAGAGTAAAACCCCTAAATTAATGTCTTTTATTAGAAGAGAAATTTAAAAATGTAGATTGTATTTCTGTTTTCTTAATCTTTTACAATGTCTTTGGATATGAGAAAAGTAAGGTATATTGAAGACGTAAATTTTGCCTCTTGCCCTCAATTTGTCTTCATTGAGCTGAGAGTTCAGTTATATAAGCACACATTAAAAAGAGAAAGAAAAACAGGAAATTGCAGCAATCCTAATACACAAAAGCACATGTGGATGTAATCCCAACAGCATATGATGATCTTGAGCAGGAAGACTCATAACAGTTAGTGTTGGTAAATTGCTTTGTGTTTTACTCACATGTATAATTTAATTTGATACTCACAATAGCTCTGCAAAATATGGTGGGATTATTATTTGCTTCACGGATGAAAAATGCAATATCAAAATTAAGTAACTCCTTCAAGTTTACACAATTAGTTTATGGGAATTGGAGCAGAGGTGAAGCCTGTGAAAAGTCTGCCCAAATTATAGACTCCAAAAGGAAGATGGGAGATAGAGGAGATGTGCAGACGTATTATAAAGAGATGTACTTTGCATAATTGAATGTTTTGTGTAAAATTCTAGCCTGGTGAGTTGAATTGCTTAATATAGTGGCTCTAAATCCAATTTAATTGGAATCTCTGGGGGTGAGACCCAGGCAGTGGTATTTTTTAAAGCTCCCTGGGTGATTCTAATCACTAGCCAGATTTGGGAACCACTGGCTTTTGTTGCTTCATAAGCAAAGAATGTGTGTGTGTGAGTGGCAGAAGAGAAAAAAAAGCAACCTTGTGAGAGTAAAGGGAGGTGTAGGAGGAAGGGTGTATTCTTTCAGGGTTACGGGGACCACTTGCTTCCAACTTTATTAAATCTTTATCAGGCTTAATGTTAGCCTTCACATTTGGTTTTAAAACCTTTAAAGAAACCTTTAGAAGAATTTAGTATTCACATACTCCAGTGGGACAGTTCTATTTCATTTTAAAATGGATTTCTTAAAAAGGGTTTAATGTATGAAATAGAACTTTATATTAGTGCATATGTAAAATAGCAATTATGTTTATGCATAATTGTGATCATTAGTGTTGATCGTTAATAAAACTGAAAACCATCTGGGAGATGGCCTCAGGAAATGTTCTGGGGTCAGGGGGATGGGATTTCTTGATTACTAAGTTAACAGATGTAACAAGACCAGCCTATTGTAGGCAGCACCACTTCTTGACTGGCGTCCTTTGCTGAGTAAAAGTGGTGAGGAGGTGAGCAATTCAGTGGCATGCATGCACTCATTGCTCTCTTCTTCTGACTGTACAGATGATGCTACCAGCTGCTCTAAGTTCCTAATTGCCTTGGCATTCCCACCAATAAAATAAAATCAATTTACTTTAAGCTGCTTTTCTCTTGATGCTTTTATCACAGTGACAGGAAAAGAAACTAAAACAGTACTAAGAGTATCATACGTAGAAATTGACATTGTTCAGAGTCTTAGCATTTTTGATTAATTAAGATTTAGCTGTGCTGGGTTGGGGCTGTAGCTCAGCAGTAGAACTCTTGCCAGCAGGTTAGATCCTCAGGCCCTAGGTTAGATACTCAGCACTATGATGATGATGATGATGATGATGATGATGATGATGATTTCTAAAATAAATTAGATACTCTAACTTAAAAATAAGAACTTCAGTAACTTTGGAAAGTCATGAAACACTGCTCATGTAGAAAATGTACTGAGAGATCAGTGATTTCATTTCATATCAGAAACACACACTGGACTTAAAATAACTTACTTCATTTTTTCAATGTTTCCCAGATTTCCAGCGATTCTAACATGGGTAAAATATCAGGTTAAGAATTCATAAGTTTACTTTTAAAAAATATCAATGACATCAAAAAAGATGTAAACAAGTAAGTGAATGAAGTAAGGAAATCAATTCAGGATCCAGAGAAGTAAGCCATCAGCATATTGGAGATGATTAGAAATGTGAGTGTGAAAGTCAGTACCATGGGCAAGGAAACTAGCAAAGAAATTGAGGCCAAAAAAAAAAAAATGTAAAAAATACAAAAATGTTGAGAATGACAAAAAAATGAGTTAGGTGAAAATGCCAATAGAAAGCATTATCAATAGATAAAATCAAGTGGGGTATCATCAATGGACAAGCATTGGAATCCATTGGGTAGATGTAGCACCTGTTACAAAAACTGAAGACAAAGAAAATCTACTTAATGAAAACATAAAAAAGTCCCACAATCTGGGGGAAAAAATACACATCTAAGCACAAGAGGCATTTAGAATCTCAACCACTTAACTAATTCTGTACCACATTGCTCCATACCCAAATAGCACAGGGAAAGAACTAGCCTCCCAGGAGTGTAGACAGACCTGTGAGTGGGGGTAAAACCAGCACCTCTGCTCAGAGGGACCTGCCTTGAACCCTCAGGACACAGGGATGGAGGAGTGGCCCCTTTTCCTTCTGCAGCCTGGGAGCTGATCCTGTGCCAGAGCTCCATACCCAAATGGCACCAGGAGAGAGCTGGTCTGCCAGGAGTGCTGACATAACTTTGAGAATAGGCAAGACCACCACTTCTATTCAAATTCCTCGATCAAGAGGGACACTCGCAGAGCCATCAGGACACAGTAACCAAGGAAAAACTGGGGACAAGATCCTTCTGGCTTCCATCTGCACCCCAGAGCTGACCCTGTACCACAGCTCTCAAAACCCAAATTACTCTCAGAGAGAGCTAGTCTCCAAAGAGTACTGACACATAGGCTTGCAGGAGGGTCAAGCCACAGTCAGAGAGACCAAGATCAGCTAACACCAGAGATAACCAGATGTCAAAAGGCAAGGGCAAGAACATAAGCAACACAAACCAAGGCTACTTGGCATCATCAGAACCCAGTTCTCCCACCACAGTGAGCCCAGGCCACCCCAACACACCAGAAAAGGAAGACTATGATTTAAAATCACTTCTCATGATGACAATAGAAGATTTTAAGAAGGAAATAAATAACTCCATTAAAGAAATACAAGAGAACACAGGTAAACAGCTAGAAGCCCTTAAAGAGGAAGCACAAAATCCCCTTAAGAATTACAGGAAAACACAATCAAACAGGTGAAGGAAATGAACAAAACCATCCAGGATTTAAAAATGGAAATAGAAACAATAAAGAAATAGCAAAGGGAGACAACCCTGGAGATATAAAACCTAGGAAAGAGATCAGGAGTCATATGTGCAAGCATCACCAACAGAATACAAGAGATAGAAGAGACAATCTCAGGTGCAGAAGATTCCGTAGAAAACATGGACACAACAGTCAAAGAAAATGCAAAATGCAAAAGGCTCCTAACCCAAAACATCCAGGAAATCCAGAACACAATGAGAAGACCAAACCTAAACATAGTAGATACAGAAGAGAGTGAAGATTCCTAACTTAAAGGGCCAGTAAATATCTTCAACAAAATTAAAGGAGAAAACTTCCCTAACCTAAAGAAAAAGATGCACATTAACATTTAAGAAGTCTACAGAACTCCAAATATATTAGACCAGAAAAGAAATTCCTCCCATCACATAATAGTCAAAACACCAAATGTACAAAACAAGCAAAGAATATTAAAAGCAGTAAGGGAACAAGGTCAAGTAACATACAAAGGCAGACCTATCAGAATTACACCAGACTTCTCACCAGAGACTATGAAAGCTAGAAGATCCTGGGCAGATCTCATACAGATTCTAAGAGAACACAATTGCCAGCCCAGGCTGCTATACCCATCAAAACTCTCAATTACCATAGATGGTGAAACCAAGATATTCTATGACAAAACCAAATTTACACAATATCTTTCCCAAAACCTAGCCCTACAAAGGATAATAGATGGAAAATGATAACACAAGGAGGGAAACTACAACCTAGAAAAAGTAAGAAAGTAATCTTCTTTCAACAAACCCAAAAGAAGATAAGCACACAAACATAAAAATAACATCGAAAATAACAGGAAGTAACAATCACTATTTCTTAATATCTCTTAACATCAATGGACTCAATTCCCCAATAAAAAGACATAGACTAACAGATTGGATACCTAAACAGGACCCAGCATTTTGCTGCATACAGAAAACACACCTCAGTGTTAAAGACAAACACTACCTCAGAGTAAATGGCTGGTAAACAATTTTCCAAGCAAATGTTCCCAAGAAACAAGCTGGAGTAGCCATTCTAATATCTGATAAAATTGACTTTCAACCAAAAATCATCAAAAAAGATAAGGAAGGGCATCTCATACTCATCAAAAGAAAAATCTACCAAGAAGAACTCTCAATTCTGAACATCTATGCTCCAAATGCAAGGGCACCCACATTCACAAAAGAAACTTACTAATCAGAACACCAATGGCTTATGCTCTAAGATCAAGAATTAACAAATGGGACCTCATAAAATTGCAAAGCTTCTGTAAGGCAATGCAAATCAAAACAACCCTGAGATTCCACCTCACACCAGTCAGAATGGCTGAGATCAAAAACTCAGGTGAAAGCAGATGCTGACAAGGATGTGGAGAAAGAGGAACACTGCTCCATTGCTGGTGGGATTGCAAGATGGTACAACCATTCTGGAAATCAGTTTGGCAGACCCTCAGAAAATTGGACATAGTACTACCTGAGGACCCAGCTATACCACTGCTGGACATATACCCAGAAGATGCTCCAACATGTAATAAGGACACATGCTCCACTATGCTCATACCAGTCATATTTATAATAGCCAGGAGCTGGAAACCACCCAGATGTCCCTCAACAGATGAATGCATACAATATATGTGGTACATTTACAGAATGGAATACAGCAACCAAAAGATTGGGAAAAGTTCTTTACCAATCCTACATCCGATAGAGGGGTAATATCCAATATATACAAAGAATTCAAGAAGTTAGACTCTAGAGAACCAAATCACCCTATTAAAAATGAGGAATAGAGCTAACCAGAGAATTCTCAACTGAGGAAACTGGAAGGTCTGAGAAGCACCTAAAGAAATGTTCAACATCCTTAGTCATCAGGGAAATGCAAATCAAAACAACCCTGAGATTCCACCTCACACCAGTCAGAATGGCTAAGATCAAAAACTCAGGTGACAGTAGATGCTGTCAAGGACGTGGAGAAAGAGGAACAGTCCTCCATGGCTGATGGGATTGCAAGCTGGTACAACCACTCTGGAAATCAGTTTGGCAGACCCTCAGAAAATTGGACATATTACTACCTGAGGACCCAGCTATACTGCTCCTGGGCATATACCCAGAAGATGCTCCAACATGTAATAAGGACACATGCTCCACTATGTTCATAACAGCCATATTTCTAATAGCCAGAAGCTGTAAACAATCAAGATGTCCCTCCACAGAGGAATGGATACAGAAAATGTTGTACATTTACACAATGGAATACTACTCAGCTATTAAAAACAATGAAATTCTCAGGCAAATGGATGGAACTTGAAAATATCATCCTGTGCAAGGTAACTCAGTCACAAAAGAACAAGCACCACTTGTATTCACTGATAAATGGATATTAGCCCAAAAGTTCGGAATACTCAAGATTTAATTCACAGACCATATGAAGCCTAAGAAGAAAGAAAACCAAAATGTGGATGCTTCAGTGTTTCTTAGAAAGGTGAACAAAACTCACAGAAGGAAATATGGAGACAGATTATGGAGCAGAGACTGAAGGAAAGGCCATCCAGAGACTGCCCCACATGGGGATCCATCCCATACACAGACACCAAACCCAGATGTTTTTGTTCATGCTGGGGAGTGCTTGCTGATGGAAGCATGATAAGCATTCTCTTGAGAGGCTCTGCCAGAGCCTGACAAATACAGAGGAGGTTGTTCCTAGCCAACCATTTGACTGAGCGTGGGGTCCTGGATGGAGGAGTTGGAGAAGGGACTGAAGGAGCTCAGCGGGTTTGCAGTCCCATGGAGGAAGCAACTGTGTCAACTGGCCAGACCTCCCAGAGCTCCTGGAGACTGGACCACAAACCAAAGAATACATGTGGAGGGACCCATGGTGCTGGCCACATATGTGGCAAAGAATGGCCTTGTTGGACATCAGTGGGAGGAGAGGTCCTTGGACCTGAGAGTGTTTGATACCCCAGTGTAGGAGAATGCTAGGGAGGGAAGATGGGAGTGGATGGGTGGGAAAACATTTGAAATGTAAATAAAGTAAATATCCAAAAAGAAAAAGAAAAAAAGAATCCCAACCACTTATAAACAGAGAAGAATCTCTCCATGACACATCAGTTTTTATAAAGCAATATTAAATTCTGTAGTAGAAAAATGCCAACTCACAAAAGCAACCACATCTAAACAAAACGAGACCTCTCAGCAGAAATATTAAAAGCCAAAATGATATATCTCAAGCTCTGAAAGCAAATATCTCACTAATTCATGTTTCTATCTCCTGAAAAATTATCTTTTAAAATCAAGAGAGAACCATTTTGAGACATGCACAATCTAAAGCAATTCATGACCATCAACTTAGCACTGAAGAAGAGATGTACACAAATTTTAAAGGAAGACCAAAGTCTAAATCATGAGAGTACAGGAAAGACTAAATCTCATGAGAGGACTAGATTGACAAAGGAGAACTAGGAATGAAGGAATCCATTATGTTCATTACAGCAAACACCTAACATCAATATAGGATAAAGAAAGGAACAAACATTAATCTAACCAAGAGTAGGAGAAATCAACAAATGTCTCTCAATAATAACCTTTAATGTGGCTGGGATAATAACTATTGGTAAAGTGTTTGCTACATAAGCATGAAGACCTGAGTTTGATCCTAGCACCCACAAAGAGAGCCAAGTATGGTGGCACATGCTCATAATGCCTGTGTTGGTGAGGTAGAAGCAAGTGAATCTCTGGGACTAGGTGGCTAGACGGCCTATGCTACTAACTCTTAAGGCTCAGGTCACAGTGAGATATTCTGCCTCAAAATAATACCTTGAATTGACCTCAACACAGAATTACACACACACACACACACACACACACACACACACACACAAATAAACAAACCTTGAACATGAATGGTTATAAATTTCTCACCAGAAGACGCAAATTGGCTGAGTAAATTTGTTTTTTGAAGATCCAGCAATCTGAGGTCAAGAAACACACTTCACTTGCAAAGACTGGCAAGAACTGATAGTTAAAATATTGGAGACAGTTTGAATATATCAAGCAAATAGAAGCTGAAAATGGTTAGGCATAGTTATCCTTATAGCTGTTGAAATAGACGTCAACCCAAAATTAGTAATAGGAGATTGAGGGCATTATGTATTGAAAAGAACAGTTCTTCAAGAAGATATAACAATTGTAAAAATATATGCATTAAACATTGGGATTCTCAATTTCATAAAACAAACACTAATGGACATAAAAGTTATTCTGAGTAACTTCAATACCATATTTTCATCCACAGGCTGTCAAGACTAAAACCAAGTAAGTGTAAAACAGAAAAAATAAGATTATATGCCAATTTTCCTGACAATAATAGATGCAAATAAAACACATTTAAAAGGCTATATAAGCACCATAATCAAGTGGGTTTCATTCCAGGAATGCAAGGATGTTTAGACACATACAAATCAATAAATGTAATACAGCATATAAATAGACCCATGGACATAAATTATATGCCATCTCAATGAATGTAGGAAAGGTCTTTGACGAAGTTCAACATCATTGAAGAAAAAATGAATATATCTCATCATAATAAAGATCTTATAAGACAAAGCTATAGTCAATATTATAAAAATCAGGGAAAACTTGAAACATTATCTCTAAAATCAGGAATAAGGCAAAGTACCCATTCTCTCCAATCTTATTAAATATTGAATTCTTAGCTATAGCAATAAGAAAAGAAAAAGAAACAAAAGAAATACAAACAGAAAGGGAAAAGGTCAAATTACTCTTGTTTTTAGATGATCTTGTTTTAGATGACATTTAGAAGACTCTACAGAAAATCCTTAGACTTTGATAAACAGTTTCAGTCAAATATTAAACAGATTCAAAATGTGAATTCTCAGCTATTATTCCTGCCATCTGACACTTCTATTCAGCCAGCATGAAGTGCAGAGGACTCTAATCCTCTGAAAACACAAGACCAGCATGGACTCTAATCCTCTGAAAACACAAGAGCACGATACACTCTTTCTTCTATAAGTTCCTTTGGCCTTGGTGTCTTTTCACAGTAATAGAAAAGTAACTAAGACAGGATATATAATCAACATACTAAACCCAGTAACCTTTATTGATGTCAATAATTGACTTTTCTGAGAAAAGAATCCCAGTCCCAGTGACATACAACAAATATTTCAAAATAAATCTAAAGGTGCGGAAGACTTCACCAATGAAAACTTTAAAGCATGAAAGAAGAAATTTGAAGATGACAGAAGACTGAAAGACTCTCATGCTCATTGATTGGCAGAATTAATACTGTAAGACTGGCTATGTTTCTGAAAACAGTCTACAGGTTCACACAAAGTCCATCAAAAGTCAGTGATACTGTTCACAGAACTAGAAAAAATGTTAACAGAATTCACTTGAAAGCACAGAAACCCCAAGTAACCAAAACAACTCTAGGCAGAAACAGAAAAGATATTAGCTCACTAAAACATCGGTGGGATAAGCTCAAATACATGAAACATTCTTCAAAGACACAAGAAGGGGAGGTGGGGATGATTATCTAGTCCTAGGGTAATGAGAGCTCTAGATTTGTCTTCATAAAGCTTTTTTAAATCCATGGAGGAATAGGGCTTAATGTAAATATCTTAACCCAGCAACTAAAACCCAAGCTACTTAGAGAAAGATAGTAAAATCCAATCAAGAAGCTAGTAGCACTTTGACCAGCTTCTAATTAAAAATCACTACATTGGCAAAGAAGTGACAAGTGAAACCCATAATCCAGAGGGAAAAATCAATAGAACCAGAGTCAGTATTTATATAAACTACAGAATTTACAAAGTCATCAAAACAGCTGTTATAAATATAAATGTTTCTAAGAAACATCAACATACTGTGTAGAAAAATGGGAAATATAAAAAAATAGCTTAAGGAAATTATAAATCAGAAAAAATACAATATCTGAATTAGGAAAGTTACTAGATAGTTTGACAGCACATTGGATACCATAAAAACAAAATAATACAATGAAATTTGAATAATTAACAACAGAAATTATCTACCATAAAGTATGCTGAAAAGTAAGGAGCAAATACAAAATTAAACATTGATTTTTATTTTATGTATATGGGTGTTTTGACACCACCTATGTATGTGTACTGTGAGACTGATGTATGTGTACTGTGTGACTGCTGATTGTCCTCAGAAGCCAGGAGAGGGCATCGGAGCCCTGGAACTGGAGTTATGGGTAGTGGTAAGCCATAACTGAAATGCTGGGAACTGATCAGGTCAGTTAAGAGAAGCAAGTGTTCCTAACTGCTGAGCTTTCTCTCTATGCCCATAAATTTAAAAGTCTTGAAGATGTAGCTGAATTTACAAAAGGAGAGATAAAGTATTTAATGATGAAATGATTGAACATTTCAAACTTACTCTGAGCTTACAAGTCTAAGAAAAACCCAACCAAGCATATACCCCAAAGTTATAGTCCAAACTATACTGCCTGATTCAATTTACCAGGTGAGCCTATAGCTGCCAGGCTGTGTCTGCTTTACTTAACAAGTGGGAACATTGAAACTACAGGCCTAGATGGGCTCATGGTCTGAAAGGCTACACTTAAAGCCAATAACAAGTTCACAACCAGGAAATCTGAAGTTGAAAACTGGTTCAATGTATATGTTGGCCTGTGGTCAGGTCTACATGGGGTTATTTTGACTGCCTTAATGTGAGAAGACTTCACCTGAAATGGGTGATACCTCATCTGGGTTTCTGGCACGGGAGAAAGTGTGTTGAACAGTAAGTCTTTACACATCCATATCTCCATATCTCCCTGCTTTTGAGTGTGCATGTGATGTGATCAGCTGCTTTAAGTCTCTGCTACCTTGACTTCCTTTCTCTGATGGACTGTAAACCTGAAATTATGAGCCTTTTTCCTTTAAGTTGCTTTAGTCAGGGTAGCTTATTCCAGCAACAGAAATGAAAGTAGAAGATTTATGTATGTGTGTTCATGTATGTTCACATGTATGTAGGTGTGTGTGTGTGTCTGTGTGTACATGTGCTCAGGTATGTGAAGAACAACCTCAAATGTCACTCTTCAGCATCACCCACATTTTTTCCATACAAAGTGTCTTGCTAGCCTGAAGATCACCAGATAGGCTAGTTTAGCTGGCTAGTGAGTTCCAGGGATCTGCCTGTTCCTGCCTCTCCAGGCACTGGGGTTATAAATGCCAGATTCTTGGCTTTTAAAAAGCCTTTTTATTGAATTTTAACATTCATATACACAAAGTACATTTACTCTCCTCAGTATATATTATTCTGTAGTATGAATCCATCACTATCCCATGTATTTTTAAATGAAACTATTTTTTTATAAAACATATTTTGATCATGCTTTTCCCTTTCTTACCTTCTCCCAGCTCCTCCCCACTCTTACATTTCCATGCCTTGTCTCTCTCCTAAGAAAACAAACAGGCAAATAAAACTAACAAAAAAGAAAAAAAAAAACATGTGAAACAAATACATGCACAAACCCATTAAAAACCCCACAAAATTGGAAACCATAATATGCAATCAAAAGTGCAGTAATGTATCTGGCTTTTTAATGTGGATTCTAGGGAATCAAGATCAGATCCTCATATTTACAAGACAAGCAATGACCAACTGATCTGTCTCCCCAGTTTATATTTTCGAAGATCAATTTTGGAAGGGCATAACAAAAAATAGGATTATAGCACTAGGTTTGTATTAATTTTTCCCAAGGAGACATGGCCAAAAGTCTAAACATCCTACATAGCAACACCAATGACAGGACCAGAGTAATGATTCTACCTGTCTGGGTTAGGGAATCAATGAGTATAAATGGCTTGTTTACAAAAGCCGGAGTAATCTACAGAGTGAGTTCCAGGACAGCCAAGGCTACACAGAGAAACCCTGTCTCGAAAAACAACAAACAAACAAACAAACCCAGGGTAAGACCTGCCCTACCATCTTTCAGTGTGTAAAAGCTCAACACTCTCCATCTTGAGTCACAGAAACTCCAGTTAAGGTGGTAATGACTGTCATGTTTGGAGAACAACAAAATATTTTGAAAATTAATTTTCTTTACTTGTGAAATTTTTCCTCTTTCTTTCAAAAAGATTGTTTCAAAAAATTGGGAGAAAATCACTTCAGCTACATTTTCTCACTTAATATACTCAACATTTTTTAAATAGGAAATATCTATTTGCTCAAAAACTCAAAAAATATTGGAATAAAGTTTGCCTTAGCTTTCAAGGTGGTAACAGTTGGTTTTCCCCTTTCTACTCATTGTAATGATGGCCATCTGTGTCTTAATCTGGCTTTGAAAAGAATATCCCAAGTTCTCACTGGTAATTATATTTGCCGGTTTGAGATTTATAATCGCTAGCCTGTTACTTGTCCCTTTTTTGAGTCTTCTAGGAGGTTGATTTACTTACGTATTTATTATGCATTTTAAAGTAACGAATGAGTATGGAATTGCAGCAGATTTCTCCTTGGCCTCAAGCTTCAGTTGGATGAGGATGGGTCCTGGGGATAGGAAGGTCAACAGCGGAGACTGTTAATAGATCTCTATCACAAGAATAGGGACAATAAACCATAGGGAAAGGAAAGAAGAGGACATTTGCTGTCAAAGAAAGTCAAGAGAGCCATAAAAGGGTTGAGATGGCTCTCAGGCTTTGACCCAGGCGGTTCCTGGGACCATCCCAGGGAGATTGGAGAAGGAGCCAGTGAGAAGGGAAAAACAACGTTGGCAGCGACCACCCCTGAGTTTCAGATGGTTGAGATACTTCTTACGGAAGTGTCCAACCAGCAGACAACAACGAAGACTTCAAGAAGATGAAAGAAAAAAAAAAAGTTAGGTTTACAAATTTATCTGCATAGAAATTAATCAAGATGGCAAGGAGGCATGGGATGGCCAAGGGGCAGCCTGTGGGATAAGAAGTTCCGTTTAAAGGGGGGGGGGGGGGACATTGCCACGCTCCTGTGACCTTTTAGCGGTCAGTGGGTCCTTTTCTGAATGTCTCAGGGATGCTTAACCAGACGTATGGATGGAGAAAATGGCACGATTTGAGGTTAGGAGTGGAGTTCTAAAATTAAAATAAAACAACAAAACAAAACAAAAAACAATTCTTTTAACTACGACAGAAAGGCAAAGATCGCGGAAACAAAAAGCAGCGAGAATACACTGGGAGCTAAGTGGGAAAACCTCAGCCTCTGCTATGAAGTGGATAATGAGGTCTGTTAGAGAAGAGATGAAGCTGCCTGGCATGTGAGAATTGCAGAAAGAACAGCTGTGGTCGAAGGTGTGTCGGGAGTCGGTTAGGAATGAGACAGAAGCCTGCAGATTCTGAAAGGTCACATCAGACGGTGTACCAGAGTTAGCATCCACCCCGGCTCCACTGTGTGTATCAGAGTTAGCATTCACCCTGGCTCCACTGTTCTATGGCCCGTGTGGTCTATGGCCCAGTTCTTCCAAGTGGAGCTTCTTACTTGATCCTTAAAGGAGCCTTGACAGATGGATGTTGTGACCAGTGCCAGAAGAAGATGTGGAGGTTTCAATGTGCCTATCAAAGCTCAGATATTAGAAGCTTTATTCCTAGTGCAGGCAGTGTGAGCCTCACAAGATATTACATCACGAGGGCTGTGCCATTATCGAAAGAGAGAATTTGTTATGAGAAGCTAATCTAGTTCTTCCTTCCTTCCTCTCTTGAATTCTCTTGTCCTTCTTCTGCCTTCTACCACAGGATGACACAACACAAGCAGCCTAACCAGAGGTGACACTTTGGAACTGCATTTCTCAGCCTCCAAAACTGTAAGAAATAAATTCCTTTTCCCTGTAAACTGCCAAGTCTATGGTATTGTAATCCCGCTAAATGGAACGACAGCGACTCAAACCCAGCTCTTCGTACCTGAAGCCCATGTTAACACTCTTCCTCACTCAGCCCTCCATTTCTACCACATTGCTCAGTGTATGTGGATTCCTTGGCCTCCCCTCTGATACATTTGGATTTCTTTCTTTCTTTCTTTCTTTCTTTTTTTCTCTTTCTTTCTTTCTTTCTTTCTTTCTTTTATTGAAATAGATCCTCCCTTTGTACAACATCTTCTGATTGCATTTTCCCCTCCTGCAACTCATCCCTGTGTCTCCCAACCCCCACTCCCATCCAGATCCACACCCTTTTTGCCTCTCGTTAGAAAACAAACATTAGGTTTATAAACAATATCCTGGATGAGATTTACAGACATAGTCTCATTTTGTTAAGACTAGACTTAGCTCTATCTCATTCCCACTGTGACCTCTGGCTTGCTTTCCTGAGAAATCTCTCTTACTGAGAGACTTGGGACCTCTGTTTACGCTGAAGTTATCCCCTCAGAAATGTGCCTTGTTTTGCACACAGTGCATCTCTTAATAGCATTGTGACTTTTCCAATTTTCTCTTCTAAGGTAGACATTCCTGCTCAGAAAATCTTGGACACCTGTGCACTGAAAGATGTAAGCACATGTAATAGAAACTCCAAGGTATTGTCTTAGAGGAAGAACTTCCCCAGAGCAACAAATTCCCAGCTGTGTGCTTTCTCTAGGTCCAAATTAAAGATCCATAAAACTCCCCTCTCTGGGGTCCCCAAGACTAAACACAGTGGCTTCAACAAAGAGCTTGAAGACCCATATGGTGAATGTCACAAGTAGTTAATGAACCCAACTGTTTGCTTTCCAGATAACTTAAAAGAAACTTTGAATAGACTCCTCTGGCAGAGAACAACAAGCTGCCTGGACACACAGCACCAACAATCCTAATCAGCAGCAGAAGTTAAAATCGCTGAGATGGGCAATGTGCCACAAGATCTTACCATCCTCCTTCCCTGGGTCAGCCCCTTGCACTTTGCCTTTAATCCTGTATCAAAGTGGTTCTCTTGGAGTTTGATCGTGTGACATAATTGGCTGTTAACACTAGCAAAGAGAATTCTCTCTCCTCTTTCCTCCTCTTCCTCCTCCTCCTCCTCCTCCTCCTCACCCTCATCCTCTTCCTCCTCTTTCTCTTTTTCTCAGCAGAGTTTAGCTATGAACTCAAACTCACAAATCTCCCAGCCTCAGCCTCCCACATATAGGGATTGCAGAACATTGCCATTTTTTCTTGGGCACTCATCATTAGGGACTCCACCATGTCTTAGTTCATACCTGCTGCTATTACAAAGCACCTTAGCCTAATACGCAAAATTACTTTATTTCTCATAGTTTTAGATACTGGAAAGTCCAAGATCAAGACACTAACAGATTCAGTGTCCTCAGCCTCATAGATAGCTCTTCTTGCTGTGGTCTCCCAAGGCAGAGGAGAACAAGGATGGACTCACTCACTCCAAGCATTTTATATGGGTGTTAATCCTACCCATGAGGATGGATTTCTCAAAGCTAATCACTATCTTCTAAAGGTTCAACTTCTTACTGCTATTGCATTGGGAAGTAAATTTGTTTATTGCTTTTGAAGAAATAGGAAAATTAAAACTCTAGCAGCCCCTAAGCAATGAGTAAATGCCACCACTTATTAGGTATTGTGCTTGGTGTGGAGTCAACAAGGATACAGAACATCTCTTTCCTTGAAGACTGTTGACAGGTGAATAAACAGATAAATTAGAATATGATGTTCTGGAGAAGCCAAACAAGCCAGGAATACCAAAGAAGTCACCAAGTGTACCTGGGGGGTTGAGGGGGCCCAAGCACTAGAGAAAATAAGAGCACCTGAGCACTTTAGAAAAATGCAATTTCCTGGGTATTGTCACTATCACCCAGGCTCCAGTATTATAAATTTCAGTTTCTCATTAGAATCTCCAGGCTTGTCCTAGGATTCTACTTCCCCCAAAAACATAGCCTGGTGATACTCCACAGGGGTAGATGCTGTCTTAAAAATTCTGCTCTAAAGGAAAGGCTGGAAGGAACATGCTGGGAGAGAAGATTCAGATTTGACAGTGACTGGTGAGGGTGTTCCAAGGAGAGGGACCGTAGGGGTGCAAATGACTGGCAGAGTTTAGCTTATCCAAGTTAACAGGCATCTTAGACCCATGAGCCAGCACATGACTACAGAATATGGGATTCAGCCTGAGCCACAGCAGCAGCCAGAAGCTAGGCTTTCCTGACTGTACTTCATAGTACAGTGTGATTCTCAACCTTCCTAATGCTGTGGCGCTTTAATACAATTCCTCACGTTGTGGTAACCCGCAACCATAAAATTATTTTTTGTTGCTACTTTATAACTGTAATTGTACTACTATCATGAATTATAATATAAATATCTGATATGTAGGATATCTGTATTAGACTCCTACGAAAGGGCCATTTGACATCCCTCCCCACCCCACCTCCCACCCCCAAAGTGATCATGATCCACAGGTTGAGAACCACTTGCTTAGACCATGTTCCTTCTGTAGGCTGGGGTATAGGAGCATGCTCCAAGGTTCCCTGTAAAGAACAGGCCAAAAAAATCATTGTACACTTCAGTCTATACAGGCTGACGACAAGTCCACTCTAGCTCCTGAGCCCTGTTTCTTGTCCCTGCAGCACCTCTTCCTCCCTTTGCCACCCTTTGCTCCCTAGGGGCTGATGAATCCTACTGAACTACCCTGCATTTCTGGCCTCACTTTCAATATTTAGTTCTTCAAAATCTAACAAATTTTGTCATGGCCACTTCTGGATGTCCAGTTAGCCCACTTCTCCAGGGAAACAAGGGACATCCTGCCCAATCAGAAAGAGAAAGGTCTCTACTCCCCAGCTTGGTCAGCCACTGTGCATGGCTGTCTTCATCTCTCCAGTCACTAAGGTAGCTGGAAAACCGGTGTCCCTCCACTGGTCATGCACTTACCTGGGGGTTGAGCCTCTGCCATTTTGTAAATGATACTCCTGCAAGGCTAGCTATAAGGGTACCAAACACCCACATCTATTCTTTACTGCTCTTAATCTGCCTGACAACAAGCCGCAGTAAAAAAAATAATAATAATACCTTTTCTCATTTAGTAAAATAAAGGATTATCCTGCATCCACTCTAGTCTAGCTCTGATGCTTGGCTTCAAGAGGGATCAAGAAACAATTGGATATATTTAAAAAAAAAATGACAAACAAGGGTCCTAAGCACACAAGGCTTTTGGTCTTTGTCAGCCTTATGGATATTTCTTCAAGGAGAAGGGCATCTTTGTCCACAGGGCTTATGATTTATAATACCCAAAGTGACACCAAGTTATAATGCTGATCCTTTTGAGGTAATTGTAATTTTTAGAGGATGATTAAAGTTTTCAAAATAAAACCAACCAAGTACACAAACCAAAAACTGCTTGATCACTTTTGTGAAACCTGAGAATCAATTTTGTCAGATAGTGTTACAAAATATGTATTCCTGCAACAGCCAGTTCTTACCTTTTTTTTAACAAAATAGAATATTTAGCATTTTATATTCCTATTAGTAGGGAATAAAATCACTTAAAGTTAGCATGGAATTTTTAGATGCCAACATGTGGATTATTACAGAGAGTTTCAGAGTAATTTCTTGTGGCTCAATAGCGGCTGTGCAAGGGCTCTGAGTCAGGACACTGGGTGTGAAGGACTGCAGTTTTAGCTCTGTAGTGTCTAAGGATGAGGACACAGTCTAAGAACTGCATCATAAGGCAATCTCATCACTGAACATCACGGAGTCACTGAGTAAATCCAGAGACTATGGGGACAGCCCTGTGGCCTCCTCATAAAGTCAAGATGGACTGATGCCAGTGCCACACAGAAGACTGTTCCACAATAAACCTTTTTTTTTCCTTCAATAAGTGAGTCATTCCAAAATCTCAATTAAAAGCACAGTATAGGAAGCATATAAACTAATAATGGTCATGTATTATCATTTCAAGTATGATGTGCTGGATATTGCACTATGCGCTGTGCTTTTATGCAACTGATAGCACAGTAGGCTGGTTTATACCAGCATCACTGCACATTGTGCTTTGTCATTACCAAGGCTACAAGGTCACTAGGCAACAGGAATGTCTCAGCTTCATTGTACTCTCATGGCGCTGGTGTGGCATGTGCAGATTGCTGAACACTGAAATACCAGTTTGTAGCCTGACTATTTTAATTCAACACATGCTAAGTTCCTTCTTTGTGCCAGGCACAACAGGAATTCTTTAAAATAAGTAAATCTTTTGTTACCGCCCAAAATCTTCAGTCCCTTGATAATGGTTTTCCTGTTCACAAAGGGCCCCTCTTGGTCAGTATCCAAACCTGGGAAATGTGTGTATCTCCAGGCCAGGAGCTATGGTGTCAGTCCATGAAGACAGCAGGTTCAGTTACACAGTTTAGGCCTCATGTTCCCTGGTATTAAAGAGCATGACGAAGCAGTGGTATAAGATGGATTGTAAACGGGCTTGGAGGAGAAGTGTCTCCATGGCAGAGCACTTGCCTAGCATGTAGAGAGCCCTACTACTAGCCCAGGACTGGAAGCCATAATAAGTGATCAAGTAGTGTGTGGCTTCCCGGAAGCAGACCAATGACCCAGAGTCAGGACACAACAGATAATGTAAAATTCATAGATATGAGCTATACATACAGACTGGTGGTAAAAATTAAACATGTCACCTCTAACAGGGGAAAGAGAGCTAGGAAGTGTGGGCTTACAGTGTGAAGCAGCCAGGAGTGATGTGGGGCAGCTTACACAAAGCCTCAACAGTAGGATGTGGGTGCTAAGTAGAAGCTGAGAAACTACCCAGTAACAATCGATCACCCAGACAGCTATTGAGCAGCTGGTCTATGAACATCTCTTGCTCAGGGGTGTGGGTCTGGAATGGATAGCGATCTGGTAAGGGAGGCCAGACATGGACATGGAGAAAACTCTGGTTATGAGGCAAGGTAGCATGTGTTAAGGTCTGTGCCCACAATGTTCTGAACACAGGGTAAATTTGGAAGTGGCAAAACTCTCAGTGGATCTTGTGGGTCAAAGGTCAGGAGCCAGGGGTCAGGGGCCAGGGGCCAGGAGCAACCTTCTACAGGGTAAGTTGCTAGGTAGGAACTAGAAAAAGTAAAGAGGATGTAGGAGGGAGAGGGGAATGGAACGGTATCCAATATTAAGCAAGCAGGAGCATGAAAGTAGGGGGTAGAAATGACTGGTACACTGGCAAACGATACGGATGTGGATACTGGGAGGTAGGGCCAGCCTAGGTGCTGTCATGGTCATTGTTTCTGTTAACACTTTGTCTAAGCTCCACCCCACAGTTACCTGGCAATAGCCAGGTATGCCAGACTCACAATTAAAGGGGCTGCTTGCCTCCTCCGCTCTCTCTTGCCTTCTTGCTCCCTCTCTGTCCTCTCACTCCCTTACCCTCTCTCCCCATTCCCTTCCCCCCTCTCTCCTTTTCTCTGTCTCTACAACTATCTCAACTCCCCTCCCCATACCCTGAATAAACTCTATTCTATACTGTACTATACTATACTGTCCTGTGGCTGGTCCCTCAGGGGGAAGGGATGCCTCAGCATGGGCCTCTGAGGCACCCCCTCCCCCACACCTGACTACATATCCAGCAAACATATTCCTTCTCTTCTTATCTTTTTATAAAACACAACAGTTTCCAATTGCCAGAGGTGGATGGAAATTCTGCTGACAGGAGATTGCAGCCATGTTAATGAGGAAACCAGCTCAGCTTTGTCCTTGCAATTTGAAGATGTCAAAGAGCAGTTGAACAAGTGTCAGCAGCATGAGGATGGCTTGGAAGAGCCAGTGTGGACCTTGTGGAAGATATTACATGGGCTCACTGCAACTGCGGTATTGGGGAAGACTGGTGAGGTTGAGAGAAGGCTTGGAAATTAAGATGTTTCTAAGGTGGAGAAGCAGCCTCTGTACCCAGTGCATTTCACATGATGTAGCAAGAAGTCATCCCATTCAGGGAGAAGATCAGCTGCCCAGGAAGCCCAGGAAGATCCATAGACTGGCAGCTTATAATATGGGTTTGGACTGTGAAGGTAGAAAGAATTTAGGAGGAACATTGCACTCTATCTGACTGGGCTCTCTGGGTTTAGAAGAAAAGACTTGCGCCATAGCTGTGTAAACTAGTCTTATTGCCACACTGACTACACTCTTCCCAGAAAGAGTGTCAGGCTCCAGTTGGAAGGCATTGAAATACATATATAAAAGTCAGATATGAGATAATGCCATTATTTTAAAAATAGAATTATATTTCCATATAGTTTCATATTCTAGAGCTGGGCACAGAGGTATACCAGTTACCTCAGATCCTCAGGAAGACCTCTCTAGTCAAGAGTTACAGGCTGGCCTGAAAAACATGTAAGATTTTGTCTTCCTACTTCAAAAATTTGCAAAATATTTCCATGTATGATTATTGCAATAATCTTTACAATGAATGCTGAAACCACAATCACAGAAGTTACAATTAGCCTCCTAGAGAGGTATAGTCTAACTAACTACCAAGGGCGAAAGGAAGAAATGAGATCTAGTTTTAATCTCATAGTTTAACCCTGCTCAACTTTAAGTCAACTGTCTCCAGCCATTTGGTTGCTCTTATTCCCATCAACCACTTTTAAAGTGTGTGTGTGTGTGTGTGTGTGTGTGTGTGTGTGTGTGTGTTTAGAGTGTTTAAGTAACTGTTTCCAGGGCTCTCAGTTACAGGGACCATCTGGGCTATATGAATATGTCATCTTCAGCAAAACAAAGTGTAGCTCAGGTGAGACCCTATGTACCAATGGAATAGCCACTGGCCCAGATGGTGTTGAGAGACCTGCACCTTGTGCTCGAAAGGATTTGTTCCTACATGGCATGGAAACAGTCTGTCCCTGTTTGCTCTGCCAGTCTGTGGCTGGTGCCAGGAAAACGGAGCTTGCAAGTTTTAATGCAGGAATGGGTCAATCAGTAAAAAGGAAAACAAAACCCAACTTCCTCGCTGACAACACCCCTAGACTGGCTAGCATGCTGGTGAAGGGCAGCCAAGTGACAATTGTGTTCTTTGGGGGGGAAACCTGAATTCAGCCACTCTGAACTGTGAGCTGGGAATGTCTTCCTTCCTCACCCATAAAGAACACTACAGTGAGTCTACAAGCACGTTGTCTGTACTGGCTTTAACACACACACACACACACACACACACACACACACATACACACACACAATCTGCCTGTAAAGGCAGATTGTAGTATTGTTGGCACATTAGGAAGACAATGAGACTCAGTGGGTTGATCAAAGGCTTGGACCAGAGAGAAGGCAAGACTGGCTTCCAAGCTGGGTTGCAGATCAGTGGTAATTGATGGGGGTGGTGGGGAGGAGTATGTGAGGCAGAAATGGAGCTGGTAAGAATCATCTTAACCAGAAGTTCAAAGAACATGGATGTGGTGCTTCCCACTCCCTCCCAATAAGCACAGAATCAAACAGAATGGTTTCTACAAACATGGGTCTCCGGGAGCAAAGCAGAGCTTAGTTATCTCTGAAATACTTGGGGCTGTCAAAGCAGCATTCATCCGGATTCACACAAGCTTCTGGCAAGTGACATGAGGTTCACACTGTAGCAGCTCTCTTCTTTTCCAGGATGGAAGTCCAGAATGCAGGATCACACTCAATTTCAAACTGTTCTCTGACTGCTTACAGGAAAGAGAAGACACTAAACTGTTCCAGAGTCAGTTAGTCTGAGTTTGGCTTTGTTTTAACTAAGACTGAGACACATCACTTCTGAGTCCTTGCTGAAAACAGACACGCATTGTCACAGAGCATATGTGCATATTCCTTAGCTGTTATTGCTCTTTCCCTAAAAGAGCCTAAGTTGCTATAGATAAAGCTACATCTCCAAATGCTGTCACATTATGGTGACAGTTGTTTTATTAAGATGGCATTGACCATAATAAAGAAGCTTTTGACTCACCTTACTAGAATTCTTTCAATGACATTTCTTACTCTAGCTCCAAAGTAAGTTCAGCCTTGATTTATCTCATAAAGATTCATCTTTTTTGACTCAAAACTCATAGAGTGGAACAACAACAACTAAACCTACATAGATCATTGGTGTATTGTCTTCATTATTCAAACATTTCCAGATTATTGGATACTTGTTGTAGAAATAAAATAATCTACTTTAAAATGTCAGCAAAAATATTTGCAATCAATATATCTAAAAGCTAATTTCTTAAATACCTATGGGAAAACCTCTGGATGATATGATATTCAACAACTTTTTGATCTACAAAGAAGCTAATGGCACAGGGCTCAAATTACTCAATGCTTACTTTTACAGGTAAATGATCCCAGATTATTGGCTGAAAGTACAAAAATGCTTAAAACATGGAAAACTGTATGATTTTTACCAAAAGTCAAATAAATATTAAAAAAAAAAAAAAAGGAAAAAAATCAGCCAAGTAGTAAGACTCTGCAGGGCATGGTCAATCTAGCACATTGTACAGAGAAGCTTCATTTAGTACCAAGAGAACATAAACAGATATAGGCTTTGGGGGAAGCAGACCTCCAGTAAGGTAACAAAATGTTAGAATTTTGGAATAACTAATTATGAGTTTTGGTAATTCCAGTTCCATGAATTGATTTTAGGAAAATAGAAAGATTAAAAGTTCAGTCCAAAGATATATACATTGCACCAATTCGTGTGGAAATTGGAAGACAAACTGTATGAGCAACAAAGGAAAATTAACAGTGAGTAAGATGCAGGTGCCAGAGTCAGATGGATGTATGCACAGTACTTCTTTGGTTCTTTAAGAATTGTATAATGTTGGGGCTGGGGTGATGGCCCAGAAGGGAAGAGCATTTGCTGCCAAGCCCGACAACCTGAATCCCATCTCTGGAATCCACTTGGTGGAAAAAGAGAATCTACTCTGAAAGTTATTGTCTGACCACACACACTGTGCACTGTGGCATGTGAGTATATAAACCTACACACACATACACACACATGTTCATACATATTATGCATATATACATACTTATACACAAAGGAAGTAAATAGATATAAGTGTAATCAAAACTAAGGATAATTATGTAATGCTGACCAAATAGTTGAAACTTCATATCTGACTTTTCTTATCTGAATTCCTACCTGATTGGACTTTTGCTAGGATGACATGGAAACCACGTCTGCATGCTGCTTGGAGCAGGATGTAGAACACAGAACATATAAGTGTTATCATTTTGTTGTTCTTCCTCTTCAGTGTTGCACAGCTCTTTGATGAATATTCAGCAACACAGCAACTATCTAGGATGCCACATGAAGATCTAAATAGATCTGAATTATATGCAATCACCCAGAGATGATGGGCTGGATTCCACGATGCACAGGAAGAAAAGAGAAGGGTGAACGAGATGAAAGTAATAATTAACAAGGTCATCTGACTCTTCGATGTGAGAGCACCTTTGTCATGAGCGCTCAATTTCTGTGCCATTTCCACTGTTGAGTAATGAACATGTTCATTTTCACCTTTCAAAGAGGACACATAACAGCTTTTTCGAAGACATCATCAGAAGCTGGTCTCCAAGCAGAGCAGGTGGCTTCCAGGCAGGGATTAAGGACAGCAAGGCTGCAGTGTAGAGAGGATGCACAGGAGTACAGTGGTTTTAGCTGCTGGATTGTGGCGTTCCTTGCAGCGTGAGGCAAATCTAGCCATTGTCAGTCATGCTGAAACAGAAAGACCCTGGAAGGAAATCAATATTGCACTTTGAGGACCTCAGAGGAAAGCCTCCCTGCTCCCTCTTCAGGTGTGCACCCCATTTATTTTTCTTCTGGGATCTCTGACTTCCCGTTGGTTCCCTGCTGCTAGTGGTTGGGTCCTCTAGCTGCAAGAAGTTGTTAGGAGCTGACCTACTCTCCCCCAGCCACTCAGATGAGGAACCCCAAACCTCCAATGACCTTACATAACCTTAATGTGGGTGTAATTAGTGAAGATGAGATTATTTGATTGGAAATTTGGGAAAAGGAGACACGCAGATTGTGGGTACATTCTCCACCCAGGGAGGATGCCTCCTAAAGACATTCTTTACCTCAAGCCAAGGAAGAAGGAAAAGCTGAGAAGACTTCTAGAGATGCCTGCTAGTGCCTTCAGAAGGAGAACAGCCTCCTCATAATTTGACTTTAAACTTCTGCCCTTCAGAACTGTGGGGCAATATGTGTTTGTTGTTAAGATCATTGAGTATGTGATGCTCTTATGGCATCCCTAGGCAACATAAAACATCCTCTCTGCAGTCTGTGCCAGGTCCTCCTCCTCTCCTCCTCAATGACAAAAATGAAAGGCTCATAGACAAGAGTTTACTGTGTGGTCCAGGGACAGGATAGCATTCGGTGCCCTCCCCAGGGGGCACTGTGTAATCGGTAATTCTGTAAGTTATTCACAGTCCAGTGACATTTGCCTTCTGGTGAGAATGTATAGTCACATGCTGCCTGACCGAAGGGGACAAATTCTGAGAAATACATTGCTGAGGCACTCATCATTGTGCAAGCATCACAGAGTGCATTATACAGACTCAGACAATCTAGATAAAACCACAGCATGACCTTGGAGCAATCTAGAGATGTGGTAAACATGAGGTAGACAAGGTCAACACACGCAGCCTCCTGTTTTACAGTGACTGTTTAGTAGTACATGCTAAAATAACAATAAAGGTATTGTGTAGAAAACACACAAACTAGTAGCTGTCACTTTGCTATCTAATGTTGTACCACACATAATTTTGATGTAATTGGCAGTGCTACCATGGCCACAAGCACGTTGCACTGGGATATCTCAGCAGCTGCAGCATTGTTAACATGGCAGGAATATTTTACTCTTCGGATCTTATGGTACCAGCATAATGTGGCCCAGCCCTGACTAAAATGTTATGAAGCATAAAGCTGTGTTTCACCACACCAGCAGAGACCATGTTTAACTCTCACATCTGAGACCTTACGCCTGCTTATGACAAGACTCCAGAGCATCCATGGAGTGTTACCCAGGTGCCACATAAAAACACAGCAAGAGCAAACTTCAGTATAATGTTGGTAAGGAAAAAAATGTCAATGATTATCTAGGCTAAATTACAAGATTGTATGGGTACAGAGGAGGCTCCAAGTTCAGTTTAACAAGTGGGTGACTCACTTCTTAGACAGGGGACATCCCTCTGCTCATGAAGAGTTTCTTTGCTGGAGGTAGATTGTTGTGTCCCCTCAAAAATGTATGTGTTGAAGGGCTAACTTGCCAGTTGATGGTATTTTAAGATGGGGGCAAGTGTATTAGTCAAAGTTCTCTAAAGGGGCAGAACTAGTATGATAGATAGATAGATAGATAGATAGATAGATAGATAGATAGACAGAC
>JADRCH010013872.1:0-24048 GCA_019843965.1 Rhynchomys soricoides | reverse complement strand
GGCTTGAGCTTCTGAGATCTTGAAGCCCACCTCCTAGTCATACACACCTCCTCCAAAAAGCCATACCTACTCCAAGAGCATACCTCCTAATAGTGGCACTCCCTATGGGCCTATGGGGGCCATTTTCTTTCAAAATACCACAGGCAGGAACTCAAGCAGACCAAGAACATGGAGGTAGGAACTGATGAGGAGGCCATGGAAGAGTGTTGCTTTCTGGTTTGCTTTCCCTGGTTTATTCAGCCTGCTTTTTTTATATAACCCAGGACTACCATCTGCAGATAACATCATCCACAATGGGCTAGATCCTCCTCCACAACTCACTAAGAAAGTGCCTTACAGGCTTTTCTATAGCCTGATCTTATGGAGGCATTTTCTTAATTGAGGTTTCTTCCTCTTAGATGATTTTACCTTATGTCAAGTTGAGATAAAACTATCTAGCATAATTGAGCCCTTGTCAGTTTGACAAAAAACCACATCACTACAAAGCCATAAAATTTTCTTCATTGTTCATCCCAAGATCACACATTCATACACACACACACACACACACACACACACACACACACCAGACATATCACATTTTATAAACTTGAAAAATCCCATAGTTTTGTAAATTCAAGCACTTTAAAAATTCAGTTTTTCTTTTAAATCCAAAGTCTCTTTTTAAATTAAAAGTCTCTCAACTCTGGGCTCCTACTAAATCAAAAAGAAATTAAATACTTTCTTACTTCAAGATAGAAGGACCAGGGCATAGTAATAATCAGAACAAAGCAAAACAAAATTCCAGCACTATGAACAAATAACTCAGTATCCAATATTTGGAATTCATTCATAATCTTCTAGCTCCTCCAATGGGCTTGGATCACTTCTCCTACTCCACCTTCTGCATCATGCACAGCTTCTTGTCTAAACTTAGGCAGGCTCCATTCTTCAGCTGATACTATTCTTGGTAGTCTTCCTAATGGAGTCTTCTGCTGCAATTGAGATGCACTTCCATTGGTAGCCTTCCTGGGTCTTTTCAGGGATTCTAGTACTGCCACACAATGACAACTATAAGCCACTCTTCATGACCCCCTCACACCTTCAAACCCAGCACCACCTGGATGACTCTTACACAACCAAATTAGGCTACCAGCACAAGGCACAACTTTGGTTCTTCTGGAATTCAGCTTCTGTGTGCTGACTCTCAGGAAATATTTCCCAGAAGATTTCACCTCAATGATGCTTGTTTCTTCTTAATCACAGCTGTTTCTTCAGCACCAGCTGATCAGCATTCATTGTCCTAGCAAATCAACAATTTACTTTAGTGGCTCTGTTCTGTTGTTGTTGTTGTTATTCACAGCTGATTCTTCAGCCCCAGGAAACCAGAAACCACAGATTATTCACACAAATGGTCTGGCAGTGTCTTTGCTTCCCTCTGAAACTTCATAAGCCAGGCCTCCATCATCTACTTTTCCCTCACCATTCTTATCTTCCAAGCTCCAACAGAACATTTTAATGAGTTCTCAACACTCAATAACTCTAGCCCAAGTTTCTAAAGTTATTCCACAATCAAAACAAACAAACAAACAATGCAAAGTCAAGTCTGTCAAAGAAATACCCTACTCCTGGTACAAAATTCTGTCCTAGATATTAATTGCTGTGATGAAACACCATGAATGAAGCAACTTGGAGATGAAAAGGTTTATTTTAGTTTACACTTCCAGTTAATGACCATCATTGAGGAAAGTCAGGGCAGGAATTCAAGCAAGGTGAGAACTTGGAGGCAGGAGCTAATGCAGAGACTATGGAAAGGTGCTTCTTGTTGTATTGTTCCCCCTGTCTTGCTCAGTCTACTTTCTTATAGAATCCAGGACCACCAGCCTGGAATGGCACCACCTACAAGGGGCTGAACCAGTCACTAATTAAGAAAATCCCCTACTGGCTTGCTAATAGTCTGATCATATGAAGGCATTTGCATAATTGAGGGTTCCACCTCTCAGATGACTTTAGCTTGTGTCAAGTTTACATAAAACTATCCAACACAGTGAGATTAAGATTGTGAATTGATCCATTCTTATCTCCCTGCACAAAGCTCAAGTCCAAGTGGATCATGGACCTTCACATAAAACCAGATACACTGAATCTAATCGAAGAGCAAGTAGGGAAGAGTCTCGAACACTTGGGCACAGGGGAAATGTTCTTGAACATAACACCAATGGCTTGTGCTCTAAGGTCAAGAATTGACAGATGGGACCTCATCAAATTACAAAGCTTCTGTAAGGCAAAGGACACTGTAATTAGGGCAAAATGGCAACCTACAGATTGGGAAAAGATCTTTACCAATCCTACATCTGATAGAGGGCTAATATCCAATGTATACAAAGAACTCAAGAAGCTACACTCCAGAGATCCAAATAACCCTATCAAAAAATGGGGACGTGAGCTAAACAGAGAATTCTCAACTGAGGAAACTCGAATGGCCGAGAAGCACCTAAAGAAATGTTCCACATCCTTAGTCATCAGGGAAATGCAAAGCAAAACAACTCTGAGATTCCACCTCACACCAGTCAGAATGGCTAAGATCAAAAACTCAGGTGACAGCAGATGTTGGAGAGGATGTGGAGAAAGAGGAACACTCCTCCATTGCTGGTGGGAATGCAAGTTGATACAACCTCTCTGGAAATCAGTTTGGAGGACCCTCAGAAAATTGGACATAATACTACCTGAGGACCCAGCTATTCCATTCCTGGGCATATACCCAGAAGATGCTCCACCATGTAATAAAAACACATGTTCCACTATGTTCATAGCAGCCATGTTTATAGTAGCCAGAAGCTGGAAACAACCCAGATGTCCCTCCACAGACGAATGGATACAGAAAATGTGGTACATTTACACAATGGAATACTACTCAGCTATTAAAAACAATGACTTCATGAAATTCGTAGACAAATGGATGGACCTTGAAAACATCATTCTGAGCCAGGTAACGCAGTCACAAAAGAATGAACATGGTATGTACTCACTGTTAAGTGGTTATTAGCTTAAAAGTTTGAAATACCCAAGAGTCACTTTGCAGGAACAGTAGTACAGAGTAGGAGGTCCCAGATGGAGGGCTTGGAGAAAGGACTGAAGGAGCTGAGGGAGTGTTTAGCCCCAAGGAGGTAGCAACACTGGCAACTGGCCTGACCCCCCAACTTCTGGAGACTGATCCACCAACTGAAGAATACACATGGAGGGACCCATAGTGCTGGCCACAAAGACTGCAGA
Organism: Rhynchomys soricoides; assembly: GCA_019843965.1. Lineage (NCBI taxonomy): Eukaryota > Metazoa > Chordata > Mammalia > Rodentia > Muridae > Rhynchomys > Rhynchomys soricoides. The sequence goes on along the minus strand of JADRCH010013872.1, from coordinate 20,796 downwards.
GGAGGGTCTTGTTATCCGTCAGGGTGAGGAGAGGCCCTTGGGCCTGAGAGTGTTATATTCCCCAGTATAGGAGAATGTCAAGGAGGGAAGACAAGAGTGGGTGGGGGTTGGGGTGGGGAGGTGGGTTGGAGAATATCCCCATAGAGTCAGGGGGAGGGTGGAGGGAATGGGGAGGTTCCAAAGGGGAGATCTGGAAAGGGGAAAACATTTGAAATGTAAATAAAATATGAAAAGAAAAAGAAAAAGAAAAAAAAGATAACATTCTTATCTTAAAGTGATCATGTAATTAGGGAGAATTCCTCTAGAAATATTGGTGAAATATTGAAAGTTTTTTCTTGCATTCATGAATCAAGGATGCTCATAATATCCTTCTAAGTTATCAGGAGGAAGGGAACATTGTAGGTATTTATACAGGCAACAGATTAAAAAATAAAGATGGAATGAGAAATTTTTAGAAAGCATAACCTACCAGAATCTAATGCTCTATTTAACATTATATTCAAAAGTTGCAAAAACAAGGGAGAAAATCAGCAAAGGCTGCACACACTGGAAATGGTAAGAATTAAAGTTATTACTGCTTGCAAATGACATGATGGCATATGTGGGTCCACCCCACCAATGGGGAGGCAGAACACATGTAGCTTGACTGTGTTTACCCTGTGCTGATCGGGGGTGGGAAAATGCAGTCTGAGATGTGGGAGGCCAAAGCAGGGATTCCCAAGCTCCTGGGCATCCCGTCACCACTAGAAGACCACATAGAAGAGTTCAGAATGAAGTGTCAGGGGTTCACAGGCCTGAACTAGAAACTCCCAAACTCCTGGACATCCAGGCACCACTGGGTCACATGGAGTTGGAAACAAGTTGGAGGCCTGCTGGCTGAGGATAATGACAAACCTGGGGCTAGGGGAATGGGGAACTCCAGCTGTCTGGGAGTGCAGAGAGGCCTTCTATGGGAGACTTAGGCTGCAGCTCTGTAGGCAAAGGCCTTTTCCCTTCTCCCCACAGCAATTTTGATGAAAGAGACAGTCCATGTTTATCCATACAGCTTATTGACTGTTCATAGTGGAAAATGGGTGTATACCAAATTCTCAGGGTGGATCAGAAATTAAATACCTTTTGCAAGGAGGAATGTCCAAGAAGGGAAGCTTATTGGCTAAACCACCAGGGCTTCTAGATACCTCATTAGCATGGAGAACTCTATGACCACAGGCTACCTTTCCTATGTGAGAAGTGTGGCATGTGTTTCAGGCCAGGAATCTAGTAGGGAGCAGGAAACTGCCTACTGTCTCAGGTGGGTGCCTGGGTGCCTAGAACTCTGAACCTGCTCAACAGTACCAAGTTTCCTGGCATGGTCCATTGTACCACAGGCATACATTTTTTTTTTTTTAAATCCAGAAAAATTATCAACAAGATATGATGTTAGAATGAAGAACAGTACAATGTCACTACACAATGCTTAACTGGATTTCTATATTTCAGCAACAAATCAAATGCAATTGAAATGATGCAGTCAAAACAGCAAACACTAAGGAATCAATCTGGGATGTGTTTGTGCATTATATGGAAAACTATAAAATGTCGTGAAGAATTAAAGTCTGAAAAAGTGGAGTGATCAGCCATGTTGGTTGTTAGGAAGACATATTGCAAAATTCTCTTCAACTATTATCTCAGGACATAATAAAAATACTAGTGGAAATGTTAATGGAAATTGGCAAACAGAGTCAAAGCTTTCTATGCAAATGAGTAAGACACACAATCACTAAGAAGGACTTAGGAGGAAGCTGTGATATATGAAATATATGTTTTAACATGCTGTTTAAGCTTACTGAGAAGCTGGTTCCAGAAGGAGAATAGACTTTCTCCTTTTCCACACCGTAGAGTGCTTGTCTCAAACTCTCCTTCAAGGATTGTTTTCCAGGGACAGGTTGACTCTTTGGCCTTATGACCACGAAAAAAAGAATAGCAAAGCAACCCAAGAGTAAAAATCTCACTCCATAAAATAATCTGGAAGGGGGCCATTGTCAACAGAGGTTACTATTTTCATCCCATAGTGAAAAAGTACTACAGTGGGAACAAGAAACCAGAAGCTCATCTATGGGGAGAAAGCTTAATCTGAACTCTCTCACAGTCCTGACTTTCCCAGTCAATTTTGGCTAGAGGTTTGTAAGCCTGCAATCTGAAGACATCACATTGGTTTACAATTGAGTCTGCCGAGTACTGTGAAAACTTCCAATTTGATGATATTTGCTATCTGCTGTTTCTGTTTATCTCAGGCAGAATGGCCTGTGGGAATGGTTGTGGGGACTTTTCCTGAGTGCTAATTGATATAAGAGGGCCCAGCCTACCATGAGCAGTTCCATGCTGGTCTAATTGGGCCTAGGCTATATAAAAAAAAAAAAGTAGCTGAGCAACAGAAGAAGCAGGTCAGAAAGTACATTCTTGCTTTAGTTCTTGCCTCCAAATTCCTGCCTGGAGTTCCAGTCTTGGCTTTCCTAAATGATGTACTATCACCTAGAAGACAAATAACCAAGTTTCTTCCCAATTTGGTTTTGGCCATTGTTTCATCAAGCACCTTTACATACCCTCAAGAAAGGAGGTGTGTCAAAGTGGAAATAAATGAGGCTAGAATAAAATATATCATTGTATTTCTAATTTCCAACAGTTGGCATAAAATAATGATAGCTGGAATGCCTTAGACCATAACAGCAAGGGTAACCACAGCGAGTGGCAGCAAGCACTATGGAGTGAAATACTTGGTAGCACTCCCTTGGACATTCTTTATCACTCATGAAACAGTAGGGCAACATATGAAAGCCAGCTTAAATTGGTTGTAAATGCATACTGCAAATTCTTGGAAAACACACTAAACATTTTCAAGTATAATTGGTATGATAAAAGAGGCTAGAAAATGAAATCGCATAAAATGCTCAATTAAAACCATAAGCAGAAAAAGAAAAGGAAAAGAACATAGGGACATGTAATTGGGAAAATAACAAATATTAACAATTACTTTAAGTATAAATACAACAAACAAAAGACAAAGACTGCCATAGTGAATTCAAAAATTAAGATCTGACTATGTACATTTGCAAGAAACCCATTTAATTTTTAAAAACATTTTCTAAAGATATATATTGTATGTTTTGTTTATTCTCCCCTACTCTCCATTTTCAAAATCTCTCATGTTCTTTTGACAACTTCACCTCCATTTTTGTTGAATTTGTGCATATCTGATTTTATGTGACTACATAAAATCTAGGAATCAAAAATAAGAGAAAACATCTATCATCTGTCTTTCTGAGATTGACAGGTCTCTAGTTGAATCTACAAGAAACCCACTATATATACACATACATACATACAAACATACATACATACATACATACATACATACATACATACATACACATAGGCATACACATACAGTTTAAATAAAATTTACCCACCTAGATTGACAATTATTCCCATTACATCCATACTATCTAACAAAAACCCCAACCTCACTCATTAGAAACCCTCATTTTGAGTTATTGGTCAGAGAAATAGAAGAGACTCCCAAACCATTGTAGGCTATTATTGTTGCCCTTGGTTGCCTGCCAATGGTTGTAGGTAAGTTTCTATTGTTGAAGATATCATGCACTTTGAACCCAGAACCATGAGAATTGGAGTTGGATCTGACATGAAAGCCTACTCCCTGAGGCTTAGCTTTCATGATACCCAAAGATGTCATGTAAGCTCCCAAGGAGAGGAAGCAAGCAGTAGACCTATCCAGCTACTATGTCTACAAACTACAATAATGATCATCCTGCCATGATATCAAAGGGATGAAATAGTGGCACTCACTAATTAGGCTTAAGATGTACTCAACAAGAGTAATACTGTGCCTGACACTGGAAACCAAGTCAACCTGCAGGGCAAGTGAGGTCATGGATCTTGAAGAAAATTCTGCAACTGGTACTTTACCAAACTAGAATAATTCCCAGTTGCATTTAGATGTTTATCTTTATAATGCATAGGGCTCTCATCTCTCACCTACGATGCGTCTCTTTGCAGCAGACAAAGACCATGACAGAAAAACACAACTGGTCAAATGAACAACTAATCATGTGCTGCTCAGCCACAACAGATACATCTACAATAAAGCTCTTGCACCTAAGGCTCAAAAACACCTCAGAAAAAGAGGCCAAAAGATTCTAAGAGACAGAAGAATGGAAGGTCTGCTGTGAAACTGAGTCTCCTCAAAATGTCAGGGCATCTAGACCAAAGAAGTCTCAACAATATACCAGCTAAGTGAGATTGGAACCAGGACAATATAAATGGTCATGCTAACACAGTAGTGGGAAATCTCACCCAGACTCCAACCCTAGAAAAAGAACAACAGGCAGCTAAAGAATGTTAAGACTAAGAGTTGTAATCTTCCTCTGGAAAGACTCCCCCCCCCCATTAGTTATATAATACCAAGTGGTCAGCCATGAAGTCATATACATACAAATAACATACATGAGTAGATTGTGTTGATATATATTGAAACATCACTACCACCACCAACAACAGTTAAAAAGAAACCATGAATTTGAGAGATGTCTCACAAAAATAAGAAGATGGCTCAGTGAGTAAGATCACTAGCTGCTCTTCCAGAGGCTCAGGGTTTGATTCTCAGCACTCATATGGTTGCTCGTGACCATCTGTAAGTCCAGTCCAAGAAAAATCAACATCTCTTTCTTGCCTCCTTAGGCACTTGTGTGCATGTGTTAAACAGACATATATGTAGGTAAAACACCTTTATACATAAAAATAAATATAAACTTTTTAAAAGAATTCAAGGTATCTGTATTTAGTTCAGACAAAAAACAGTATTACAGAGTAATGAAGGGGCTAGTTGTCAAAGGTAACGTACAGGACCAGGTAGTGTTTTAAAATATGTGAATTAGGACCACAAAATATGAGAGTTGCAGACCTAAAATCCATCAATGTGTAATTAACAGACATGGTGCCAGAGATCAGTAAGGATTTAGATAACTGAGCTTCACCAACAATTAATTAGACTTTATTAACATTTCTCTGATATTTCACACAACAGCATAACACACATTCGTCTTAAGTTCAATTAGAACATCTACCAAGATGACCACCTCCTGGATCACAAATACTTAAGACCATTAAAATAATGGCAACCATGCAAAACAGTCTTCAAACCACAATGGAATTGATCTAGAAGTGAATAGCAGAAAAATAGCTGGAACTGACCAAACTATTCAGATATTATAATCTCAAGAGCAATGTTAAATAATTTAAATTAAGTGAATGAAAGTACAATGTTTAGGGTGTAGACTTAAATCAATTTCTGGAGGAGGATTCATAGCATTAGGAAAATATATAAGAAAAGAAAAAAAACCAAAACGATGTGAAATAAGCAATACACATTTCTGCCTAAGAGGCTAGAGAGAAAATAAATGCAACATGAGGCCAAGGAAAGAAAATTCAGGGCACCAATCAATAAAACTAAGACCAGATGATTAATAGAGAAATTTATCCAAATCCAAAGCTGGTTCATAAGATCAATCAATTCATAAACATCTGGCCATCTAATCAATATCAAAAAGAGATAATATAATATACATCTAGTGAAAGAGGGCTCATTACTACCACCCCAAAGACATTTAAAAAGACAGTAAAGGTATGTCATAAAACTTTATGTCAACAATTTAAAACAAATGAAATATATAATTTCTTTGAAAGACAAAATCTGTCAAACTCATATATAAGTAGATGACATAAATAGGTCCATGTTTATTACAGAAATGAATCAACAATTAATAATCTTTGAAAGAAAGCTAGAGGCATAGAAAAAACCCAAGCCTTCCTGACTCCAGTGGAGAATTCTATGACATATTAAAGGGGGAGAAGTGTGCCAGTTTTTCTAGTGTCTTTCAGAAGATAGAAGTAAATAAATAAATAAACATCACCCCAATGACAAAATCAGAAAAGAATATTAGAAGAAAAGAAAACTATAGATCAATATCTCTCATGAACAGAGATGAAAAACGCCTTAAAACAGCATATTATCACATAGATGTAATGATGGCATATTATCACATAGTGTAATAACAGCATATTATCACATAGACCTAATAATGCTTGCATTGAGTTATGTCTCATGACCAAATGGATTTATTCCAGATATACAGGCTGTTTAACAGTTGAAATTTATTTTTGTTTATTTTTCAAGACAGAGTTTCTCTGTGTAGCCCTGGCTGTCCTGGAACTCACTCTGTAGACCAAACTGGCCTTGAACTGAGAGATCTGCTTGCCTCTGCCTCTCAAATGCTAAGAGTAAAGGTGTGTGCCACCAGCACCCTGCACTTGAAGTTTAAATCATCTCATTGTCTTATTGGCAGGCTAAGAAAAAAAATCACATGATAGCATCAATAGATGTGAAAATTATTTTAAGAGTTAATGTAACATGCTAATAATATACATGTTAATGTAACATGTTAATATACATGTTAATGTCTGCAACTCAGGATAACAGGTGTTCTCAACATAATAAAGAACATTTCCAAGAATTTCAGGTTCCAATCACATTTAATGATTAAAAAGAGGTTCTCTCTCTACAAAATCATAGCCAAGAACAAAGTGTGTCCCACTCCTATTCAGCATTGTAAGAGCAATTAGTACAAGATTAAATGGATGATAAAAGGAAAATAGACTAAAATGGAATAAGTTCCAAAGAATTGACCAAAATCCTCCTGAATCTGATCAATTAAAGTATTAAGATTACAGAATAATTACTACATGAAAGTTAATTAAGTTCTATATCCTATCTATGGACAATTAGAATTTGACATTTTCAACACAATATCGCTCATATTACCCAAAATGGAAACAAATATTAAAAATGATTTACAGGAATCCCTGCAAACTAAAGAAAAATTGTAAGCCTCTGGTGATCTAACCAAATGGAGAGGCATTCTATGTCCATGCACAGGAAACTTCTATATTGTTAAGGTGTCAGATCTGTGCCTAATTGATCTATAAAAGCAACACAATCCCAGAGAAAATTTCAGCATGTTACTGTATGAAAAAAAAAAAAAATGTTTGTATGAAAAAGTAAAAGACTCAGAATAACCAAAATAATATTAAAGGAGAAAGTTAAAACTGCCATTATTTGACTTTAAACAATCCAAGGTTACTGTAATCAAGGCAACAGGATATTGGCAGAAAATGGATAATTGACCAGTGAAACAGAATTGAGCCCAGGAAGAGACTCTAACAAATATCATCAAAGGTGCAAAGGTAATTAAATGGGAGAAAGGATTCTTTTTAACCAATAGTGATGTTAAGACACCTAGACACTTATTTTTTAAATGGGAGATACTTGTTAGAATACAGGCCTGTACTTTGTGACAGACACCTGCCATTTTCCTTCAACATCTCTTAATAGTGCTTTTGAAACTCAAAGCTCCCAAAGTTTAAATTGCTGGTACTAGAGACTTCCCTAGGAGCAATTTTGGAAAGAAAAAACTGGGAAGTAGGCAGTGGATACTAGGAATTGTGTTGCTGTGTCTGAGTGGGATGGCTGGGAAGGTGAGCCGTGCAGAAAATGGGAGACCAAGTCTTACTTTTGCCCGTGTTCCTGCCTCCTGATAACATCTTTCATGACTCCACTAATGCTTGCACCCCACAAAGCTCTCTGCCTAGTAACTTGGTGTTACCCCAACTCAGTCTTGCCCTCCTGGACCTCATTCAGTTTCTCCTTGACCCATGACTAACCACTGGCCCACTGACTGGGGGCCATAGTGGGCCTTTGGTATTTAGGTTAATTGCACTCATCTATATGGCCTTTTCTTCAAAAAAATAATTTCCCTTACTTGGCTTTAATAGAACATCAAATAGAGAAGCAAAAGGCAACACAAGCTGTGCCTATTTACCTACCCACATAATTGCCTTTCCTTCCAGAAGCAGCAGGCAGACAGAGATAGGGCCTGCTGTCATTCTGATTCCTTTAGTCCTGAGGTCATGAATAGTAAAATATGCAAATTGACAATCTTGTCCTGCCATTGGTCAGTAATCTATTACCAAATGCAACCTCCCTGGAGCATTGTGGTCCACCCCTGGTGAGTAGAAGAGTTTTCTCAGCCTTACCCAAGCCTGCATTGTATCTCTTCAAGCTAGCCTGCCCTTTGAAATCCAAGACTGCTGCCCAAACAGCATTTTGGCAGGATGACCACCAATTGTGAGTGCTCCTTAGGCTCTCAGAGAAAGAATTCTGTGTTTGCCCAGGCTACAGCAAGGAAGTAGAAAGTCTGTGTCCCATTCAGCATTTGTATTAGGTACCCTCCCTTCTCCAGAAATGGATTGTAGTCTATTATTCCTTTTTCAAAAGAGAGAGAGAGAAAAAATTCTCTGGGACCCTTTGGCTGATGTGACTAACCAGAAAGGCTGGGTGTGAGGTAAAGTTTAAAGTTGTGGTCCCTTTCATCACCAAACAGCTTTTGAAGCCAGGGAACTAAGCTTTCTTGAAAAAGTAAAGGTCCCTCAGAAAGGTCTGCTTGATGGCTTGAAGGCTGAAACTTTGTAGTCCTGCAGACGATGCCTATTTCATTTGCACAGTTCTGGGACCGACGGTGGAGTATTCTGACAGCGTGCAGGCTCAAAGCTCGGGGACACACTAACCATCTATGGTGGCCCTACTTTTTAAGGCCCAAATGAGGCCAGTTTTGTGTTTGACATGTTTTGTGTTTCTAATATATGAAACTCCTCCCACCCCGATTATAAAGTGATATCTCATTAGAGTCAGATTGAGAGGGTCAGCCCACTCTGACCTCCCGCTGAGTCATCCTCAGGGCCTGGACACCTGAGAGTATGTGAGGCAGTGGACTGTGACAGGCAGCCTGGCCCCTGGTCAAGCACAGGCTTAACCCAGGGAGACTCAGTGGGGCTTGCCCTGCAAGGGACTGGAAAGCGTTTTGCCAACGCTTCTAGGAGACCCCTTGGCTCCTGTCAAGTAGCTACAACCCTTACAGCCCCCTGTAGAGAGGTCTGTCAGGTAGGAGCAGCACACCAAGCCCTCCCACATGCAGATAAGTTATCCCTAAACTCTCAGACCAAACCAATGGGAAGTTCCTGTTGTCAGACCCTGACCCATCCCAAACTGTATATTAGACCATCCCAAACTGTATAGGAGAGATCCTATCCAGAAGGAATAAAGGTATGAGAACTACTCACAGTCTGAGAGCTTCTATCATAAGAGCTATAACACTGCTGCTTGGGAAGAGGTCTGCTCTCACAAAAAAAAAAAAAAAAAAAAAAAAAAAAAAAGAAAAGAAAGAAAGCCACCAGAAGCTTTCTGCACTCTCCATGGCTAGTTGGCCTCAGCGTAGGGCAGCCGGTACAAGTCTTGGAGCAACTGTGGAGACTGAAGTGGAGGTGACTCCCATCCCTGCTTGCACTCTCCCCTTTGCCTGAACCTTTGCATTTGACCAGGCCAGAGATCCCTGTGGGAAGCTCCCAGCATGTAAGCCCACAAAGTAGAGAAGCAAATCCCACTTCAGGGCAAGTGCCCTCTTTAGGTCACTGTCTTACTCAATGGCTCAGCCTGCAGCTTATAACAGGAGTCTGAGCAAGCTATGCATTTCCTGGTGGGACCCGAGTCTTCTCAAAGCACAAGAGAAGATATGGAAGAAAGATGGCCCCATGGAGGCGTGCTCTCTTGTAGGAGCCAGCCTCCCAAATTCTATCCTGAATGTACTGTCCCTTTGAAAGTGGCAAAATCTCATAAATCAAGAATTATCACAGACAATGAAGGATAAAAGTGTGTCTGAGTAACTGAAGCCTTTATCTTATGGTGCTACGGAAATGAATTTGTAGGGACACAAGTCCAGGGCAGCTATCCGCTCAAGCACAGAGGAAGCCAACTCAGGACTCACACATCACCAGTAAGGCCTCTTCTCCCAGCTTCGTCCCTATCTTGAGGCTCTTTGCCTTGCTTTGGGATTGCCTTGGTTTTGCTTGTTTGCTTGTTCCCCCACCCCCAAACCCCATCATCTGGATGTCTGAGGCTCTAGGTCTTTACAGTTGAGAAAAATGTTCTTGCTTCAACCAAAACTTTACTCAAATTGGCATAATACTGAAATATATCTAATTGTTAAAGAAAATGATTGTGCCTCTCAGAAGACAGATAGGGTCCTGAGTACCTAGGAAATGCTATAGTGGACTGGAGGCCAGGATGGTGGGATTTCACATTCTGCTTGATATGCCCATGATGAAGACACTGACAAGCTCAGTGGTGAGTGCTGATGGATGGACCACTCTCTGATGAGAGAGCATCTCCCACCCCTGGGACATTGTACTGGCTTGTTTTGTGTCAACTTGACACAAGCTGGAGTTATCACAGAGAAAGGAGCTTCAGTTGAGAAAATGCCTCCAAGAGATCCAGCGGTAAGGTATTTTCTCAATTAGTGATCAAGGGGGGAGGGCCCATTGTGGGTGGTTCGATCCCTGGGCTGGTAGTCTTGGGTTCTATAAGAAAGAAAGCTGAGCAAGCCAGGGGAAGCAAGCCAGTAAGTTAACATCCCTCCATGGCCTCTGCATCAGCTCCTGCTTCCTGACCTGCTTGAGTTCCAGTCCTGACTTCCTTTGGTGATGAACAGCAATTGGAAGTGTAAGCTGAACAAACCCTTTCCTCCTCAACTTGCTTCTTTGTCATGATGTTTTGTGCAGGAATAGAAACCCTGACTAAGACACCTGGGTTTCTGAAGCATTGTTTGGCACAAGGGACTACTATCCCCATAGCAGCCGAGATTGACATAAAGCTATACAATATGATTTTTAAACATGACCTTAACCCATTACACCCAACAATAGTATTAGGTGGCATTTTTGGGCCTAGCATGCTCAAAAGAAGAAGGCTTTGTGTACTGGCTGGTTTTGTGTATCAATTTGACACAAGCTGGAGTTATCACACAGAAAGGAACTTCATATGAGAAAATGCCTCCATGAGATTCAGGTGTAAGGCATTTTCTCAATCAGTGATCAAGGGGGAGGGCCCCTTGTGGGTGGTACCATTTGTGGGCTGGTAGTCTTGGGTTCTATAAGAGAGCAGGAAGAGAAACTCTGACTTAGACAGACATGGTACCTTCTATTTAAGAAAACAGCATTTTCCCTTAGTGTAGATAATAGAAGGGAGAACCATTGGCAGAAGACAGTACAAGACCACTGTCGCTATCATGCATGCTGTGTCCCATTCACTTTCTAAGCATGGCCAAGGACAGGGTGGCACTGGTTTTCTATAACACTCTTTCTGCAGAGCTGTGTTTTTCATGTCAAATTTTAGTAAATCCAAGGCCGTGTGTCTCAAAGTACAGATTCAGGGTGCTACAGGGTGGAAATGACCCAGGGTCCCATCTAGCCCTGGCGAATTAGACATATCAGGTCAGCAGCTCTGTAAAAAACAGCAGAGTCAGTATCATGGAAGATTCTCAGAGTCATGCTCCTGACCTCGTAAATCAGATGTTCTAGGCTTGGAATATAAATCTGTTTTAATAAGCTTTCCAGGGAACTCAGAGGTAGAGCAGTGGCTAGGATAAAGACTTGGCAGGAATTATTACCTCAATACATAGATAAAAGGTCAAAAGGTTAAAGAAACAAATAGAAAGTCTATAAGTTGACACCATCTAAGCCAGCCATGAGTGATCAGTTTTCATGTTCACATCTTGCTTTGTAGTTCTGTCTGACCCTAACCCTAACCATGATCTCTTCTCATCCTACCCTATTATCACATATAAAGTGCCATGTCTAAGACTCCACTGACAAGGCCCCCTTCAAAGATTAGACCCTTTAGGTCTACACCAAGTTAGACCAAGGCTTTGCACATATCTGTGACTAGCCCTCTTGTTCTGTTATTTTCTGAATAGCCATGGAAAGAAAATAGATGTGAAGTGTGCTGCATGGACTAATTCCTAGTCCTGTTTTTACATGCACTTTCCAGAATCAGCAGGTTTTCTAGTTTCTATATTTGATATATTGGAGACCAGCTAACCATAGGCTGTGTCTCCCAGGGTTAGCTACTTCCTAGAAACAGTAAAATAATCTGTGAGCATAGCTTTGATGTGCAATTGAACAACTCAAAACCTGCACCTCCAGCCAGTTCTGTGTACATTTGTGCTTGCACATGCACCAGTGTTGTGAAGACAGCAGGATTGGGTGCCCCACATGATTGGAGAGTACTTTGTCACTGCTTTATATCCTCAGCCCCAACCATCTCCAGTGGCTGTCATACTCCAGGCAACTAGCTACTACCTAACCTAGTCATCCCAGACCAGGTATTAGACAACTAGTAATAGCCCTATGCCCCAAATCCCATGAAATACTCCCAATCTTTAGCCTACTTACCTTGTCTCTTGGGTTTGTTGCCATGGAAACCACCACTGATGCTACCGTCATAGCTCTCCCCTCATATTTTACCTTCAGGTGACTCTGACACATCCCTAGTGATTCTTGGTTCTTCCTCATGTGGAACCATGAGCCACCAACTTTATAGTGTCAGACATCTTCTGATCTAACTGTAAATAATATTTAAGTTTTAAATACTCTTTCCCTTCCTGGAGGAAAGCTTCTTAATGCACAAGTCTTGGCTGATGCCCAAAGTGTCAAGATAGCTCAGGTATGGGCATGGATGCACCTTGACTACCATGGGAGTAGGTGAAGACTATCCAGTCTTCCTTAAGAACTCACCCCTTTCTCCCTGGGATGCCCCTAGTCAAGACCTCTTTTATTCCTAGTGTCCTTAGAGTAATGACATTTTTAGTTGCGCACATGGCTACCCAGAATGAAGACTACATTTTCTAGCTTCCCTTGCAGCTATATACTAACCTTGTTTCTGAAAAATGAAATGTGAGTTTATGTTCTGTGGCAGTTGGTAGGAGCCTTTCTTACTCTAAGAGTGCAAAGGTGCATTTCACCACTTTTCTACTTTCTGTCTTCCCAGATAAAATATGGATGTGATTGTTGTGGTAAAGAAACTCTTTAGAGATAAGAATTGGTCCCTGGTAATCATGGTATTGCCATACCAATATTCACTGACCTACACTGATTTGAAAGGGAAATTAGTATCTGTCTTGAATAAAATTTTCTCTCCTTTAGATCAGAACAAAATCCCAATACCCAATCTGTTACCATGAGTGACATTATAGAGGTAGTTTACTAAACATCATATACCATGAGGCAATATAAACTCAGTATTCCATGTTTAAAAATTATCATTGCCTATTATTTTAGTTGCAAAATAGTCTTTAAAATGAACAGCAACAAAAATATTGACTACTTCTATGTGTGCTGGCACACATCTATAATTTAAGCATTCAGAGGCTAAGGCAGGAAGATAATGAGCTTAAGGCCAGCCTGGAGTACCTGGTGAGATGATATCTCAAAAAACAAACAATAAGCAAAAACACCAACTGAAAGCAATGATATGTTCAATTAAATTGCAGAAAGAAACAAAAGAAAAAATATGTTTTCATAATATTTTTATATGGTTGTTTGATTTTGCTTTGAATTTTTGAGACAGAATATCATATATACCTCACACTGGCCTCAAATTTATGATCCTCTTGCTTTCTCTTTTGAGTGCTAGGATTTTATAAGCATTTGCCCCCACTCCAGATTTTAACTTTTTAAATAATTTTTAATTTTTAAATATGAGGTGGTTTTGTGTGTGTGTGTGTCCTTAAATTTTGCACTGAGGCAAGATCTCATTCAACCCAGTCTCTGGCCTATGATGCTATCCCATAATCTGCCATCCAATAGCATATGAGAAAGAAAGGTTTAGAACACTTGGATGTGCTGGTAACCTCTGACCATCTCAACATATCTTTTGAGAGGTAAATTAACTTTAACTACAGCTATCTTATCTGAAGGCCAATGAAGGGGATAAAAGTGTAGATTTATTTGTGCTCTATGATCTAAATTCACTGAGAGTTAATTATTTAGACCTTCTAAGCTGTAAATATCATCTGCTTCTGTAGCCCTCAATTACATTACTGTAAGCAGTGACTTCAAAGGGACAGCCTTGACCAGTCTTTTTCAAAGCAACTTCTTTTATGTTAACTCTGCTGTCAACAGGAGACTCCCCAGTAGCAAAGTCAAGTTGAGGCTTTTGTCTTCCCACTTAATCTTATCCACCAGATGTCCTTAAATAGGACACCCCTGAGTTGAAAGAGTAAATGGGCAGAGCACAGAGGCTCTTAATTTAGTCTTTAGGGAAAGCAAACAAACAAACAAAAATCTTTGTCTAGACAGATATGCATCTGTGGCTGTGAAAGCTGCCTACTGAAAACAGATACAGGAAAGATCTATATTTTTGGAGAGATCAAGTCACTAATAGGCAACAAAGCAGACAGGAAGTAGCCCGTATATCCTTGAGCAACTCACAGGCCTCCTACCTCTGGCCTAGCTGGAAGTATGTACCATGCATTAAGAAAGCACTTTCTCTAGCTTCCCCTTGAAGCCAAGTGCAGTCTATGTTACCATTTCCTGCCACAGAACTAATTTCTTGGAATTTCCTGTATGATAAGAACATTTTATGTTCTCAGGAGTTTAGTTTTGGAGGACCCTAGGAAGGAGTCTGGTCACCAGAAAGACCAAGCACTGAGTAAGAGTTGGGAACCCATTTCCTTGAGGAAAGAAGAGCCCAGCTTGAGATATATCCTTGACCCTGGGATTGGAATGGTATCTGGGTTGTGAAGGCAGGGGATGCTCTGAAAACTATGCATCTAGAGAGAATGTGGACATTTCATAACCTTTTCCACATAACTTATCTTACAACTTTCTTCATCTTTGTGATGGTCAATCTTGGTTGTCAACTCTATAGGATATGGAAATTAACTTAGAGACATGTGTCTGTGTGGTTCTATGAGGGCATTTCCAGATCAATAAAATGGAGGAAAAGACCATTCCCCAGGGAGGGATCAGCACCTCCTGACAGTGGTCTAGGTTTAAAACCAAAATCCAAGGATAACAGAGGGCTATGTGTCCGCCTGCCTTTGCTTCTTTCTGGTTAGTGTGTCTATATATTGCAGTTCTACTATCCCTCTGACACCAGATACAGCTTCTTCAGAATCCAATAGGAAACCAGTAGTTCTCTGAAAGTCTTCCAGGCTCTCAGCACCAGACTGAAACTGCTATACGGTGAAACACTGTCTCAAAAAACAGAGAAAGTTGGGCGTGATAACTCAGTCATTTAATCCCAGCCCTATGGAGTTAGATGCAAGTAGATTTCTGGGAATTTGAGGTTACCCTGGTCTACACAGTGAACTCTATGACAGCCAAAGCTACATAGGGAGATTGTGTCTCAAAGCAAAAACAAAAACCAAACAAACAAACAAAAATTACATAAGTAAAAACAAATATCACACCATCCTAAATTAAGAACTCAGCTTTTCCAAGATTTATTTGAAAAGAACTTTTAAAAAAAATTTAAAATTAGTGTAACAATTTCTTGGCCAATAGACTAGTTGTTTGCTATTTGGCAATCTTAGTAACAACTGAGGTTTATTGATACTGTTTCTATGCTAAACACTAATATTCTGAGAACAGATGCAGAGGAGATAAACATATGAGTCTGGTAAAGGAGTTGAAACAAATGTGAAATTAAAGGACATCAAAACAAAGCCAGTAATCATCTCTGAGACTATGATAATTCTACATATGCCAATTATACATCCCAAGACGCACCAGATCTGTTAACTATTATGAGCCAATTCAGAAGGCACCAATTCTGGATGCATTCCAACCTAATTGGATATTTTTGTTTCTTCAAGAGATAATTACAAAGTGCTTATCATGTTTTATATACACATAGAGACCATGTTCATCTAAAAATATAGTAATAAGAATCGTGGGACTTGCTGAACTTGAAGAACATCTTCTGTAAAAATGAGGGATGAGGCTTTCACCAGGACCTATTCTACCAACCAACATCCACAGGTCCCTTCTGCAATACATCCAACCTGTCTGCCTTGCCATATCTCCCACATCCTTCTCTAGGTCTAGCCTAGTAATTCTCTCTGCACTTCTCTGTTCACTCACCCTGCCAAACCTGATATATCTCTGGTTTCACTTCCAGTAACCTGTCATATTCTGGCTATCCTTTGTCTGCACTGTCAACAATTTCTAGACTTATATAAGAGGATCCTACCTACCAACCCTGAAACCATAGTCCTTCCCATGCCACATCCAACCTTTCAACTCTATCAGATATATCTCCATACTACATGCATAGATCAGAAGACACACGATATAAACCAGCCCAGCCCACTATGACTAAGTGACTTCATTCCATTCAAGCCATTTCTAGACCCAACCTACCTGAATGCCCTTTCTTCTACCTCAACCTGCTGTGGCCATATCAAACTTAAGACTAACAAGAAAAGTTCACATACCCAGATCTCATCACAAAAATACAAACAACATGAAAGATCAAGCCAGAATCTTCTCTTCAAAACTACTAGTCCTATAGAAATGCTTGTAAATGAGAATTACCTAGATGAACTCCAAAACACAGAATTTAAAAGAACAATCATAAACTCCATTAAAGACCTCAATGAGTTTAAAGAAGCCACAATGAAACAGCTCAATGAAATTAAGAAAGAAGTGCTTAAGGAAAATAAATGCTTGAGTGATGCCCAAGAAAACACAAACATGAGGCTGATGTAAATGACAATGTCAATCCAGAATTTGAGGATGGAATTCAATAAGGAGATAAAAACACTGAAGAGGAGTCCATCTAAAATGAAGATGGAATTAGAAACACAACAATTCAACTAGAAAACTCAAAGGAAAACCTTATGAGAATAAATCAAGCAGAAGATACATCAGGGCTTAAAGATAAAGGATCTAGACCAAATGAGAAAGGAATATGAAAAAATGAAAGGAAAATGTAGAAAATATAGACAGCATGAAAAAAAACTTCAAATTATAGTCATGGAAGAAGGAAAAGAATACTAAGCTAATGGCATAGACCAGATCTTCAGAAAGATGATAGAAGAAAATTTCCCCAAACTAAGGAAAGACATATCCATATAGATATGAGAAGCACATAGAACACCAAGTAGACAAAATAAGAAAAGAAAATCCCAAATGCATATCATAGATAACATACTGAGTATATATAATAAATAAAATGTATTGAAAGCTGCAAGAGAAAAAATGTAAGTCATATGTAAAGAAAAATCCACCAAAATAGCAGCTACCCAGCAGAAATTTTAACAGCCAGAAGAACCTGGAGCAATGCAGTCTAAGTCCTAAAAGTCTATGAGATCTAGCCCAGACTAATATACTCAGCAACTATCTACCATAATTGGAGAAAAGAGAAAAATTTCCCAGAATATAAACAGCCTTTAAAATTTATACTAAATGAACCAAACCTAAAGAAAATATAGCACGTAATATTTCTGGCTGAAGAGAGGAATGAACATATCAGAGACTGCAGATAGAAAACCGAAGTTATGATTACTGGAACACAAAGTACCACTGAGATCACAAACAACAGCACCAAAAAAATCAACAAAATTATGACCACAATTAATACACACATTTTAATAACTTTAAATACCTATAGCTTCAATTCTTCAATCAAAAGACACTGACTGAATGTATCAAGTAACAAAATCTATCTACCCTTTGTCTATTAGAAATACATCTCAACTGTAAGATAGGCATTGCTTTAATATATAGTAGCCCTCAACTTGTGAGTTATTACTTCTCTGGGGATCACATATCAGATATTTTTCATATCATGTATTTACATTAAGATTCATAACATTAGCAAAATTATAGTTATGAAGTAGGAATGAAATGATTTTATGGTTGATAGTCACCACAACATGAGGAACTGTATTAAAGAGTCACAGCATTAGAAGGTTGAGAACTACTGCCTTAGAGTAAAAGAGTGGAAAATGTACTACAAGTAAATGGGACCAGGAAGCAAGCAGTCATCATTATTCTAATATCAGACAAAATAGACTTCAAAGTAATACTAATCAGAAGAGATAAAGAGGGACATTTCATCTTAAAAAGGGGAGAGGTTAACAAGAATACATTACTATCCTAAATATATAGGCACCAAACTCTGGGGCACCCAATTTCACTAAAAATGTACCATAGGATTTAAAGACATTGATTAACATCAATCCATCAATAGTGGAAGATTTCAATAAACCACTTTCTCTAATAGACAAGTCATCTGGAGAAAACTTAAACGGAGAAACACTAGAATTAATTGATATCATACACCAGTGAACTTAAGAAATATCTACAGAACATACAATCT
Source organism: Rhynchomys soricoides (assembly GCA_019843965.1). Classification (NCBI taxonomy): domain Eukaryota; kingdom Metazoa; phylum Chordata; class Mammalia; order Rodentia; family Muridae; genus Rhynchomys; species Rhynchomys soricoides. The sequence continues at coordinate 2,468 of JADRCH010013872.1, read as the reverse complement.
AAATAGTGAAGGGTACACATTCTATTTTCTAAAAATAGAAAAGCATTCTGGGCCACAAAACAAATCTTTACAAAATAGAAAAAATTGAAATCACTCCTGTGCCTTACCTGACACAATGCAATGAAACTTTAAAATTACATTACATAAATCTCTACTGAATAGACTAAACAGTTCATTACTGAATGATGAATGGGTCAAGATAAAAAATTAAGAATGAAACAAAAGAATTTTCTGGAACTAAATAAAAATGAAAAAAAACCCAACACAACAAAACCTCTGGGGCACACCGAAAGCAATCCTACGAGAGAAAGTTTAAAGATCTGAAAGAGCACAAATAAATGGTTTAATGATGCAACTTAACATTTAGAAAACCAAGAACAAACCAAATGCAAACCCAGTTGATGCCAAGAAATGATAAAAATTGGAGAGGAAATCAATGAAATAGAAACAAAGAAAATAACAGAAAAAATAAACCAACCTAAGAGCGAGTTCTTTGAAAAAATGAACAAGATTGACAGACTCTTGACCAATTAACCAAAAGAAAGAAAGAGAGTACCCAAGGGAACAAAATCCAAAATGAACAAGGAAACATTATAACAGATACCTGTGAAATTCACAATAGTATAAGGGAATTCTTAAAAATAAAAACCTGTATCTATTAAGTTGAAAAAACTAAAATAAGCAAATAAAAAAGAATAAATTTTTGGATTCAGCTAAACTGTCAAAACTAAACTGAGAAAAAGTAAAAATTAAACAGATCCATATCAAATGAGGAGATTAAAATAGTAATAAAAAGCTCTCCAGCTTAAAAAAAAATTCTAGGGCTAGATGCTTTCATAGCAGAATTATACTAGTTATTCAAAAAGATTTCTTAAACTGTTCAAAAAACATAAATAAAAATAACATTCTCAAAGTTCTTCTACAAAATATCACCCTAATACTAAAACCAGGTGTCTTAGTCAGGGATTCTATTCCTGCACAAACATCATGACCAAGAAGCAAGTTGGGGACGAAAGGGTTTATTCAGCTTACACTTCCACGTTGCTATTCATCACCAAAGGAAGCCAGGACTGGAACTCAAGCAGGTCAGGAAGCAGGAGCTGATGCAGAGGCCATGGAGGGATGTTACTTACTGGCTTGCTTTCCCTGGTTTGCTCAGCTTTCTCTCTTATAGAACCCAAGACTACCAGCCCAGGGATGGTACCACCAACAATGGTCTCTACCCCCTTGATCACTAATTGAGAAGATGCCTTATACCTGGATCTCATGGAGGCATTTCCTCACCTGAAGCTCCTTTCTCTGTGATAACTCCAGCTTGTATCAAGCTGACACTCAAAACCAGCCAGTAGACCAGGTAAACAAAACAAAAAACAAGAAATACAACTACAGGCCAATATCCCCGATGAACATAGACTCAAAAATATTCAATAAAATACTTGCAAGCAGAATATTGACATACATAAAAACAATTATATACCACATGACCAAGTTGGCTTTATCCATAGAAATGCAGGCATGTTTCAACATACGCAAGTCAATAAATTGAGAAAATCTCATAAATAGACTTAAGGATAAAAGAATTTACATGATCATCTGAATAGATGAATAAAAAGCCTTTGAGAAAACTGAACACATCTTCATGATAAAAGTCTTGAAAATGTAGGACTAGAAAGAACACTTTTCAACACAATTAAAGAAACCCACATATAGGACCCCTAAAAAGTGGATCAGGGGCTGTCACTGTCTCTGTTCCATGCTATTGGATTCCCTTCCCCCTACCTGGACTGCCTGGTTGGGCCTCAGTGGGAGAGGATGTGCATAGTACTGCTGGGGCTAGATGTTCCGGAGTAGGGTGGTACCCAAGGGAGTCTCCCCATTCTCTGAGGACAAGGGGAGGTGGCAATGGGAGAAGAGATTTGTAAGGGTGGGACTGGGAAGAGGAGAGAAGGGGGCTATGATAAGGATGTAAAATGAGTTTTAAAAATTAAAATTAAAAAAAAAAACACATATAGACACATCAAAAGAAGCACACCTCTCTATACAAGAAACCCACAGGGAACATTATTCTTAAATTTAGAATGGAGAAAAAATTGAAGCAATCCCCATGAGTCAGGAAGGAGACAGGGATGCCCAGTAGTCTCACCTTTCCCCCAAATATTGTGCTTAAACACTAGCTATAGCAATAAGGCATGAGAAGGAAATTAAAGGAATACATATAAGGGAAACTCTTCTGATTTGCAGATGACGTGAGAGATCACAAAAGATCTATCAAAACACTTCTAGAAATGATAAATTCAGAAACATGGCAGGATACAGAAACCACCTGCACAAATCAACAGATTTCCTACACATGAACAGTAAACATACAGAGAAGGAGATAATGGACAGACTTCCATTCATAACAGCCTCAGAAAGAAAGAAAGAAAGAAAGAAAGAAAGAAAGAAAGAAAGAAAGAAAGAAAGAAAGA